>CAUYRT010023208.1:0-33177 GCA_963574885.1 Lepilemur ruficaudatus
AAGAACTAACTTCTACTCAGCCTCACTTAGCCTGCCACCCCTGGCTCAGCTGCCAGGCCGGCTGCAGCCCTGGGACATTCTTGAAGTAGTCTCCAAACGTTACCACTCTTTCGGAGTCAGCTCCAGGAATTCCTCAGGATGTTAGTAATACACCTCCTAGCAGTGGTGGCTCTCTTGCCTCTAATCTTGACAGCACCCCTCCAGTTTTGGTGCTTTAAAGTTCGAGAGACATACACAAAGGGCTCCACTGTCTATACCTGGCTGGCGGGGCAGGCAGGCTGCTCCTCTGCCAATCAAACCTCGCCAATAACCATACCTATCTCTCTGATATCTGTCCCCTCATCCTCCTCCTGGCTTTCAGCCCTTTGTTTTACCTATGACCAGTCCAAAGGCTCCTGCCAGTATGGGTCTGACATCTATGGAGGATGTCCTTACAGGTCTTGTGTAATGCACATGCCAGGGAAGGGACGGGCTGAAAAAGTGTTCCGCTTCAACTCTAAAAGCCACACCTTCACGCTGACCATCCTTGACCCCAACCCTGACCGCTGGCAAACCGCTGTTCCTGGAAAACTTTATCGACACCACTTATACCCCACCCCTCAGGGGTCTCTGCACATATCCAGAGAAACCCAAATTCACACTCATGTCCAAGTAGCAACCTCAATCTTGCAAGCAGAACAGGCCCTTGCTAATAGTTTGACCCCACAGATCCTTACAGGCAGCCAGTCGACCCAACCAAAGACAGCCCCCATCACCTCCTGCTTACAGATTCTACAGGGCACTCTCGCTTTTCTCAACTCTTCAGCTCTAGCACCTAATACCTCACACTTTTTTCTCCCTGCCTCTCTACAAAGGCCTTTGTTAGCAGCTATCCCTTTAAATTCCTCTGACCACTCCACTGTCTTTTTCTCCGGCGAAGAGAAGACTGCTCTTCGTCCCTGACGCAGGTTCAGTTATGGGAACCTGAGCCCAGTGACCAGCAGGTCCCCGACCGCATCTGTTACCTTACCTCCCACACAGACCCAAACTCGCAACTCCATGGGCGCTGTGTTTCTAACCATATCGTCTCCTCAGCATTGTCTTCCTGGCCAGGAGAGTCTTTTTGGTGCAACGGGACACTTACCCAATGCATCAACGCATCCTCCCTGGGACCTTGTTTCCCAGTCATTACAGTCCCACAGTTAATGCTGTATAATGAGGGAGAATTCAGATGGCTTATGACAGAAAACAGGCAGCGATGGGCAGTTTTTCTCCCCATCATGATAGGGCTTGCCCTGGCCACTTCTATAACAGCCGCTGGGTTAGGAGGAGGGGCCCTGGGACATAGTATAATCACAGCTCCAGACTTTCTTCCCGTATCGATCTAGCCCTTACAAGCACACAGACCTCCTTAACTTCCTTGCAAAGACATCTTACCTCCCTAGCACATGTAGCCCTCCAAAACAGAGGAGTCTTAGATCTCCTTACAGCAGACAAAGGGGGAACTTGCATATTTCTTCAGGAGAAATGTTGCTATTATATTAATGAATCAGGTTTGGTAGAAGAAAACATTAACAAACTATCTGAGATCAGAAAAGATCTATTGGGTCGAAAATATAAAGACGTCGCAGCATCTGGATGGCTACAGTCCCCTCTAACCACATGACTGTTACCCTTTCTTGGTCCATTGTGTATAATATGTTTAACCCATTTAATAACTCCCTGCCTATTGCAATTCCTCCAAAGACGACTCCAGGAGCTCTCCCGTGTGGCCGTAAACCAGCTCTTATTACACCCATATTTCCCTATACCCACTGTTCCCCCATAGCCTTAAAACAGCCTCAAGGGCCCCACTACGCCCCCGTTCAGCTTGAAGAAGCCACATAGAGTCGTCAACCCTTTTTTATAACCAAAGAGGCTGGAATGTAAGGCTGGAAGGTGGAATCCTCCTGGGGGCTTGCACACCCCCCCATCCCCACATCCTGAACTCCGCCACATGATTCTGACTGGCCGCTTCCTTGTGGAGGAGCCACCCACTGGGGCCGCTTCCTGTTTTGAAGTGGAGATGCGGCCCAGCTGTCAGTCTGGATCGGCTCTGTGTCAAGATGACCCCTATATAACCCACCCCCCCGGTCCGTGCAGCGTGACTTCTCGGGCCCCTTTCCCCGGGACTCTTGAACCTCGCCTGGGAGCGCTCTGTAAATAAAACTGCCTTTGTTAAGCACATTCGTCCTCTTCTTCCTTTTATTCTAAACCTTACACAAACTGTAAACCAACCAGGGCAAGACCACTTGCTTGAGGCTTCTTGAGTGTGGCTCTCAGGGCCACGGGGTCACACATGTTCAGCTCACAGTAAACCTTTTAAAATTATTTTACAGAGTTTGGGTTCTTTTCTGTTGATAGTTGTGTATTCTGGTGTCCTGAGAATGTGATATAAAATTTAAAATGTTTTTTCCTTTATTTCTACTAGTAAATCATCTTTAGAATAATGCTACTTTTTGATTCTTCAGTATGATGTTTGCTTTTTAACGTTTCATATGTGTTATTCTTCACGATACCTCCGTCTCTATCATCACTACATCTATCTCTACCCATTCCCAAATTAGGAGACCTTTATCCAGATTCCATGTTTGCCAACAGCGGCTTGTGTTTTTCTTACGGTTCTTCTCACTGTTTGCTAAATTCTTGTATCAAATCAACCATAGGAAAGTAGCTCATTTCCAAATACCTTATAGATTTAAATACTGGGGTTCTTAAACCCTACTGCCTGGAACCTTCACATGTGAATTGATTCCATATATAAAAATTACAACCCCTGCATATACTTCTTTCAGGCTCTTTCTTTCTTAGCTTTTCTAGGAAGACATTCTTTCCTAGTGAGTCTACGTCTTCTAGGAGAGATGCGTCTCTGCTACCCCTCATTCTGCTTCACCTATTTATGTTTTGGGGAGTTGTCCTTCCCAAATACCAAACACTGGCTCTGGCTATATTAAGCCATGAAGTATTACATTTGACACTTTGGAAGATTTAGGAAATCGTGCGAGTATCAGGATGTTAGAGGGGGCATCGCTGCTGTGGTTGGGAATGAAATTTCAAAGTCTTTCACCTTGTGTCACTTGATCTAACTTTAATATACAGAGCGAGAACATCCCGTGGGCTAGGATTAGGGCATGTGCCTGGGGTGGTAAGTGGAACAATGTGACTCCTGTCCCTGTAGGGCAGGGCAGCAGGGTACTGTCTCACACCAGAACATGCATGTTGTGGGTTCAATTATATCCTCCAAAAAGACGTTGAAGTGCTAACCGCCTGCACCTGTAAAGGTAGCCTTATTTGGAAATGGGATCAGACGTTACCAAGTTAAGGTCAGGTCATACTGAATTAGAGTAGGCCCTAATCCAATGACTGGTGTCCTCAGGAGAAGAAGGAAATTTGGACACAGATCAGCTAGGGGAGAACACCAAAATGTGGTGGAAGCAGAGATTGAAGTTCTGCAGCTGCAATCTGAGGGACATTGTGACCGAAAGCTTGGCACTGTCCTTGAGGCCGCAGGTCATATCAGAAGAACAAGAACAAGTGGTTTGAGGAGAAGGAAAGAGAGATGTATTAATTTACTGGAAAATGAGGAGGATGAAGACTCTTGTCTGAAATGTGATTGTCCTCCCAATAAGCAGAAATACTGAGCTTTTGAAGGGCGGGTTCTCACCTTTAGGCAATTGTTGTTCAACTACAGTTGATTTGTGGAAGAAAATTCCATGACTTCTGCCCACCTAGGAGGCCCATGTGGACCTCCCTTCGGGCCTCCACCTGTCCATCTGGGAGGGGACAGCAGTTCCAATGAGCCATCTCCTGTAGTACAAAGAATAGAAGACAGTACCCTGCCCCTCCCAACCACTGGCCTGAAAAGCAAGGATGTAGGTTCTAGTTTTCTAGAAGGAGCGGAGGATGTTTTAAAGAGACAGAATAAATATTTTTTGTTGGTTTCTTTTTTCAGGCCATTCCCTCCATTACATATTCCCCACTCTCAATTTTATGTTTCCATATCTATGGGAGGCATGTGACTTCTCTGTTACAACATTAAGGATTGCAGGCAACCACTGGAAGCTAGGAAGCAGCAAGGAAGGATCCTCCCCTAGAGCCTTCAGAGGAATCATGGTCCTTCTAAAACCTTGATTTCAGATTTCTGGCCTACAGTACTTTGAGAAAATAAATTTCCGTTGTTCTAAGCCACCTGGTTTGTTTTAATATGTTATTGCAGCTCCAGGAAACTAATATAATACACAATGGGGGATTCTTTTGCAAAGGGGGCAGCTGGATTTGGACAACCACAGAGATGCAAAGGTCTAGGTCCAGCAAGGAGAAGGTATAAGGAGATAGTATTCGTGGTCCATTCCAAAGCAATACTCTCTTACCAGATTACTGCTTACCAAGCTTCTTTATTGGTACAAACCCTAGATCTCTCAGGCATCAACCTGGAGTGAAAGAGGAATAAAATGTCTTCCTACCTTCTCTCTGGGTTGCTCAGTTTGATGAACCAAAATGTGGGTAGGGATTTTTTTTTCCTTATTCAGTTTCATATGTTGTAGAGTTGTGAGAAATTCCTCCCAGATTTTGGAAACAATGTATTTGTTCATCTTTATTTTAAGCTCTTTTTCAGTTGTTATTATGAATATTATATGTGAACATTCATGAGAGTATTTTTTTGTTACAAGTTAGCAGGAGCTGCATCAAAGACACCTCTTCAAACTCCCCCACTACCTTTTCTATCTTTTAAATGATACGCCTAACGTGAAGAAGGTTAGGGAATAAGGACAAAATTGGCACCAAGTGAGAAATCAGGTCATATTGTGATATAATATAAAATTTTGTCAGCTTTCTGTTCTTCTTTTCCTATAATATGGGACAATTTGCCTATTTCTGGAGACTTCTAGGTTCTCTAGAGCTATCTTTGCATGGGTACTGCAGTCTTAATTAACAAGTTATAGAACTGAAAATTTTCCCTTCTGTAATATCTTGGTTTGTTAGTTCTTGAATTATGTAATATGTAAATAGCGTGAAGCCAATTTAAAGAACCTTAAAAGTAAAATTATGCATTAAAGTACCAAGCCAACAGAATTAAGAGTCAAAAGAATGTGGCTGCTCTTGAATAATAATGCAAAGGATTTAATGATGACAAACTACTAAACAAGTGTCATCTTGGACTTCGAAATATGTTTGAGAGCATTTTGAGCAATAATTTGTTAGCTTGAAATTTATTTCAAATGTCTAGCCTAAGAATGTAACTAAAGAAAAACTGGTAGTCTAATTTAGAATTCTATCCTCTATTTTGAACTTCGAACAAGTTAAAAAAAAAACGCTGTTAGGACCAAAAAGAAATTTTAAAAGCATCATAACTCTTCCTTTATTTTACTTATGTTGAAGATACTCTTTTTGATTAAAAAGAAGAAAAAGCTATACTTTGGCAAATTTAGAGGCATCTGTTCTCATAGATAGGGTATTTATAAATGAATACTATTCAAGATAATTTAAAAAGCAGTGAGACTTGATGAGGAGAAATACGTGTATTATTTTTGTAATTTTGCTGCTGTCAATCAACTGTGCAGAGAAAAAACAAAGAAGAAGGAACAATAAAAGGAAAAAGTCATTTACCTTTATTTATTTATTTATTTTATTTCAGAATATCACGGGGTACACATTTACCTTTAATTATTCAAAAGGTGCAGGTGCTGTCTGTGCATTGGTTTGCAAATGAAAGAATTTTTTTTCTCTTCACTCATGGTTTCAGGCCTCCCTGAACAAAGGGAAAATGTAATTTAGATAGACGATTCAAAGTCAGTGAAAATTGTTGTGTGTGGGAGCTTGTAAAATTAATTTTAGTTGTTAGGCCTTTAATACCAGGGTGTGCCCTCTGTACTGTGCCCTCTTAAATAATTCTTTTATGTTGCTCAGGGCAGATATATTTTGAAAATGGCACTTCTATTAACCTCAGCTGTATGCCTTTCAGAAAGGAAGAAAAAAAAAATCACTGGAGTTATCTTTTGAATGCTACCCATGCTGAACAATTGCCACAGAATATTAGTTTGAAATATAAATGGAGTCTTGACTATTCTTTTCAGGTAGGAGAGAACCAATGCAGAAAAACAAAACAAAACAGAACAACAAAGATGCTTCTCACCTTGAATATCTATTATGATATTGTGATGTTCTATATCTAGAGAAAACTCAAAAATCAAAGTAAGACACTTTAAAAAAAAGGAGAGAGAATTATCTATAGAAGTCACAGTGCCAGACAGCTAGATGACAATAACTAATGCTTCTTGAGTGCTTATGCCATCAGAGCATTAAATGCAGCCCATGTTCAGCTCTATTAAATATTTCTTCCCTGTAACTGTAATATTCTTATCCTGATAGGACCCCCACCTAATAGTGTCATCCCAATTTTACAGATAAAAAGACTGAGCCACAAGAGAAGTTTAGAAAGTTGTCTGGAGTTCTCAGCAATAGTAAATATGGCAAACAGTAGAGCTAAGGTTTGACCTTGCAGACTGCCTCCCTAAACCTCACTGTTAACTTTACTTACTATGCTCCTGCCTCCCTACCTTGTAATCCATCTCAATTTAGAAGTGTACAGGATCTAAAGTTCAGCATGTGAGTTGGCTGATTATCTATACATTTCCAGATGTATGATGCTATTTGCAGAATAATGCTAATGGACCGTGGTGGGCCTATATTGATTTTGTCTGCTCAGCATCTCTTTCTGGTTATTTATTTATTTTTTTTTTGGTATCAACATCCTGATTTTGCTTAGGGGAACTATCCTTCACTCATATTGGTCTCGGCACTCTGCATTTCCTACGAGATACAAACTAATCTGAGCAGATGCTCTGTCTCTGGATTTTGAATCTTGAAGGGGATAATAAGGATCTAAAATAGTTGCAGTTCTTTCATTCTGATGGGAGCGTCTGGCAGAAACTGACAGGAGCTCTTGCAATGAACCATGATTGCTGTAGCTGCTCTGGTTGGGTTTTCTTGGAACGCTGGGGTGTTGGCTTTTCCTGCAATTCTATGGGCTGTCCCCTGTTCCTCCCATTCATTCCTTTCTGCCTTTTTTTTTTTTTTTTTTGAGATAGAGTCTCACTCCGTTGCCCTGGGCGGGGTGCAGTGGTATCATCATAGTTCCCTGCAACCTCTAACTCCCTAGCTCCAGGAGTCCTCCTGCCTCAGCCTTCTGGAGGGGTAGGATTACAGGCATGAGCCACTGTGCCTGGCCTTCCTTTCTACCTTAAGAGAACCAGATTCTATTGATTTTGCTTGCAACCAAAGAACTTTAATGGATCCACTGACAACTTGTCTTTTTTCATTAGACTGACTTAATGGTGCAGGAGGGCCTCCAACCATTCAGTTTAGAATGCCACGACCTCCAGGCTTGAAGGACAGGTGCAAGGGAGCTTTGGGTCTATTGCTTTCTTACTGTGTGAATTGGTAGGAACTTTGTTCTTCCAGGCAAACAGCCATTTGCCATTTTGTATCAGAAAAGTAAAGTTTTTCTGGTAGAAAGGACTTTTTGGTAGAAATGAATTCTAGTTTCACTCAGAAGCTCATGTTGTCCAGGAAAAAGGAACATAGGCAAAAGACAAAAGAGTTGCATCCTGTTATTAGCTTACTATTATAAAACTCTATTATATTAAACTCTTCTTATCACATTGGAATACGGAAAGAATAATCTCAGTTGACAAATGTGATATAGCTTAAAAATGGTTAAAATTATTATCACATCTTGGGGGAGGGCACATAGACTTGTATCATTCCCTGCTTCCTTCTTTCCCCTACTTGCCTCTTATTTACCAGAAATACTCATCACCTCAGTTTCTTGAATTGATCGGGCTTTTTCATGTATCTCATGTAATTTCCCTTGTGTGGAGTGCCCTTCTACAATTATGTGAATCCAGCCGACTTCTGTTGATCCTTCAAAGCCTAACTCCAGCATCTTCTCTGTGATCACTGCCTTTCCCTATGGTTCCAAGCTTGGTTAATCACTTTGTCCCATTACGCTGATCTATGTGATCTTATCTTATTAGAACATGCATTACACGGGTATTTCAATGATTTAACTACAAGTCTGTTTCCACCATCTGACTATAAACTTCCATAGAACAGTCCCTTGCATTTTTGCATGTCTAGCATATTTTGTAGTATCGAAAACGCTTAGTAAGTATCGAGCATGCCTTGAGAAACTTCCTGAGGAAATTTGCCACTTAAAGGGTTTCTGTTGCTGGTATTCTGTAAATTCAGACCTTCTTTGAAAAAGCTAAAAGTCATCCCACAGATGATATGTTTTATAACTCGTTTTTTCTTCCCTATTAATACATTTTTGGATTATGTTACCAAGTTGTTAAAAGTTGCAGCTCATTCGTGGGAATTCATGTCTGTTACCTGCACAGTTCATGTCCTGAGGACTTGATGGCTGTCATTTTTCCTGTGGGCCTCTCTGTATCTCCTACCTCTAAATCCCTAGAAATGTCATTAATCATGTGTTTGAAACAGGCAGTGCCACACCAGGTTAGAACAGCGAGGGAGAAAAAGAGATTCTCAGCACATTTTGTACAAAGCATTGAAAAAAGAGACTATGAGGTTGCTGGGGGCTATACATCTATTAAAAGATGTGATTGACAATGGAAACGGTATTTTAAAGTTGTTGGAATTTTTAACTTCATATCGAACTAGCTTTATTTCATTTTTAGAGGGACAGTCGTGCCCTAAAGTCCTTCTTATGGTCGAATTTATCTTGATTTTAGGAGACACAGAAATATCTCAAGTAGCTGAATTGAAAACAATAACGAAAGAGCGCACTATGAGGAAAGTTTTACATTTACATGTGGTTAGAGACCTACTAATACATACCTGCTCTTGGAATAGCTTTTCCCTTCTATCCACTTCCTGTCTCTGACCACGTATGTCAGTGTTTTCCAGAGGGTGTTTGGAGGAATATTGCTTCCTCTAAGTACTCGTAGGTGCTAAAGTGTGGAGGTTAATTGAGTTTGGAAAGCACTGGATTAATCAAGATGGAACCACTTTTCTCACCATCACCTGTGTTCCTTGTGGAGGAAGCTGAGGCATTCAGCCCAAACCTGCTTCACCGTGAAACCCCACAGAGCGTGTTCCATGGAGTGAGTACACTTAGGCAAACGCTGCTCAGATAAACGACCTGAATCTTTCTGTTCAAAGAACAAATTCAGACTCACGGTTGTTGAATATTTTGTAGCACTGCTAATCTCGATTCACTTGTTTTCAGCCCCCAAGAGCCTTAGAATTAATTTGCTGTTTTCTGCTCTTCTGTGATGAACAATAGATCTTGTTCAGTTTCCCGCTTAGCTTAGAACACTCTGCCTGTATGATTTTCCTTTTCCTTTTCTTTCTTTGTCTGTTTTTTTCTTTTCTTTTGTGTTTTCAGATGGCTGATACTAATATCAAAGCATTTCTTTCCATAGCACAAAACAGAGCAAACCCAACAAACCAAATCTAAATGCCAGTGGTTCTTCCTTAAGGCCTGCCATAGGAAATCAGCGACCTTCAGTGGGAAGAGTTCCATAGCGATAACTCTGGCTGGGTGAGCTCTGAATCCACTGCCGCTCGACATTTGCTAACTGGACAGATTTTGTTACCTATAAAATGAACATACAATGCTCATAAGCCTCATGAGCAAGTTCATCTTTCATGAATTCAACACATTAATTAATTAAATCTATATTTATGAAGCATCTTCTACTGATCTCAGGGACATAGTGAATAAAATAAAACAGATGTGACCTGTGATGGAGGTTTCTGTCTGATAGGGTAGAGAGAAGAAAAGACAAAACTACAATGCAGGTGGGCGGGTGCATGGATCCGTGAAGCTTTATGGAAATACACAGAAAGGCCACTTGTATACCTGAAAGAAAAGTTATTCACAATAAAAGGAAGTGGGAGGGGAAGGGTATTCCAAGGATATTAGTAAAGACGGGGTCTTGCTCTTGCTCAGGCTGGTCTCAAAGTCCTGACCTCAAGCAATCCTCCCAGCTTGGCCTCCCAGAGTGCTAAGTTTGTGAAATGTTAAAAGAGGTCTAGGAATGTATTTCCATGGGGACACAGAGGAGAGGAATTTTGTATTATGAGGTTGACTGACACATGGAGGCTCAGAGTTATTTAGCTGTCAGGTGCTACCTTAAAGCATCCCTAAAATAGGTTGAGATATATTTACAAGGCAGGAACTCTCTGGGACAAAATTGTTTTCCCAACATCGCTGTGACATTCACCACCTACAGCTCAATTCTGTGCAGGGAAGAACCTGTCACTACTGTGCTGTCTCACAGATTCTGGGCTCCTTTTGTTCATTGGCTCATTGAATAATTCCAGGATTTGGAATGGTTTCTTCTTCACTCCTTCTATGGTTCAAATTTGACCCATTTGCTATTTACATGTTGAACAGTGACCCTCTTTGCCTCCTGAGCACTGTGCTTTGGCCATACTGGCTCCTGTTCCTCGAATGTGCCAAATCCCTTCCACTTCCTGGATGTTTCATGCATTGTCCTCTACACTTGGAGATGTTTCCTGCTCTCTTTGTTTTGAATAACTCAGCTTACTCACAGTGCACGTCCTGAGAAATCCCCAGAAAACGAGCAGGACCACCCCTTCCCTAGGGTAGGTTAAGCTTCTCTGTACTTTTTCTTCACGCACTTATTGCCAAGGAAATTAGCAGCACATGTAACTATTAATTGGTTGTTTTTCTTCGTGTCTTGACTAAAGGATCGATGAGGGCAGACACAGTGTCTACATCTCTTTGTTGCTCCTTGCTACATCTCCATCCAGTAAAATAATTTTTGAATGAATGAATCGATAAAGAGTAAGACAGATTTTTTTTTTGGGCTTAGTTCCATTAGAGGATCAGAAAGGAGAAAATAATAGGATGGAATGAAATGTCAACCCAGGAATGCAGATAATAACAACTACCATTTTGAAGTGTATGTGATGTACCAATGAGTCAGGTTTTTAAAATGATTATAAATTTATACACTAACTCGGCAAGGATAAAATGGAAACTCATAGAGGTGAAGGTAGTAACGCAGCAGTCTGTGTGTTCAGGGGGAAAATGTGGACCCAGATCTAAATCTTCCTTCCATTGCATCCCATGGCACTTCATTGATAGGTATTGTGAGCCAAGCAGAGCGCAAGTGAGTTACAGAGAGGTAACCGATGGCTGTGGGGGTCAGGCAGGCCCAATAACTCTGAGGGAGTAAGGAGCGTGTCGCGAGACTAGCAAAGTCTGCCGCAGCAAAGAGAAACGCATTGTGCTATGGAGATCAAATGCAGAAACTAAGGTAGCTGGGTAAATAAGACACAAAGCCTAGGCTGGAAGACCAGTATCAGGATCCAAATAGAGGTTCCAATCTGAGAAATCCAGAGGGTGTTGGAATCTCTGGGTTAGGATGTAGACAGGGAGCTTGAAGCTCAGGCACCCACACAAATGTGTGCCTCTGGTCTGTGTGACATGCACTGTGCCTCGTAGACCACCCACTCCCACCCTGCCCTCAACCCAGAGCCAGGTCTAACTTCAGGACAGAAGCTATTGTTCCGTATTTTATTACACGCCTGTTATCACTGTGTGCTTAGAATCTTTTTTATCTGGCCTCTCTTTTTTCTCTTTCCTTTTTTAGTGGAGCTCCATTTGAAATTCCTGGACTCAGTTACTTCATTTCTCTTTTACTTTCCATTTGATATATATGCGTAGTGCCCATTTTTCTTTTTAGTCTTAAATTGGCTAAATTCCTTTTCCTGCCAGAGAAATGGCAAGCCCAATTTTAAATGTCCCACGTTGTTGTAATAAGACATATGAGTGTACTGTTCTTGGTCTTGCTTCTATTTTACAGAGGGTCTTCTGAGAAAATATATATATGTGGAATATATACATATATAATATATATGGAATATGTCTGAATATATATGAAATGTATATGAATATATGGAATATATATAGAATATATGTATTTCTTAAAATATATATATTCTTAATTTGAATTCTATGTAAGTTGTTTTTTATATGTTAGTTGTCTTAAATTGATCCCCATGAAATTCTTCCAAATGCACAAGCTTGATTTACTGTCAGTTTATTTTTCTATATTTTTAGTTTATTTGAAATAGTTTCCCAATAAGATTGCAATTTATCTGAAAATTAAAATAAATGCCACTGAATTTTTACTCTTTCGTAGGTGAATGAGTTGCCTTTGGTACATGGTCTTCTGGATTTTTTTCTGCCACGGAGTGTTTGGGATATCGCTGCTTTGCTTTCCCAGACTTTCTTATCCTGTCTTGTTTCTGGATTCATGCTGATCTGGGTGCAGTGAAGTCTTCCTAAATGACTTGTTACACTTTGCTGTTTTTTTCTATGACTTTCAAGTGGTTAATCTGAAATAAAGTTTTATTTCAATTAGTTTCCCAAAGCAGAAAGATTCTGAGATGATGCTTGATAGTGAAAAAACAGCCGCAAAGAAGACAACAATAACAAACACCATCCCAAATTAGAAATCATAACTGAAAACAATTTAGAAAAGTTTGCATGTGCAGTGTCCTGTGCCAGGACAGTTATAAATCTTGCTTAAGATTTTTTCAATTAATATAGGAAATTGGATCACCTTTTAATTTTCCTATGTTCCTTCAACACTTCTTTAGAGGTAAAAAAAAGTTTCAAAGTATTATTTTTCATAAGTTTGAAAATATTTTATATATTGTATGGTCTGTGTGTGAATCTTTTAGGTCAGTTATCCCTCATCAGCTTCCTTCTCTGTAAAGGGTGTTTATATTTAGATATTATGACCTTAACATTGGTGTCATCTTCATCATCATGATCATCATGATCATCATCATCATCATTTTTATACTTTTAACCAAAGCCAGCCATCGTTTGTCAAAAGTTATCATCCTAAATTCTAAATATGCAATTTCTTTTTATGAGAAAAGTAAATTTCCATTCTTCAACTTAATTTGAACATACAGAAATTCCTCTAAATAAATTTATACACCCAAATAGATTAATTCTCAAAATTTTGTTTCCCCTAATTTTACTAGAAGCACCAGAATAATATGTTTTGTGCCGTAATTTCAGGTGGCTGATGTTGACATAATAAAACTGAGGCCTGGAATGGTAAATAATCTTCCTTTCTTAATCCCCCGATATTTCTGGAGCTTATAGTATTCATCACTAAGCAGCCATAAAACATTCCCCTCCACCTACATATTACTAATACACCAGGAAGCTTTCCCTCCACGCAGGAGAAACAAGACCTGCTTTTAAACTTCTCAACATGGAGCTTCAGGCGTCTACTCCCAATGGATGGATCCTAGTTGATTTATGACCTGGTTGTAAGACTGTCTTTCCTTCCACAGGCCTTCAGACAGCAACATTCTCTTTCTTTTTTGACATCTTTATCTCCTCTGGTCATTGTGTTTTTTTTCTTTTGGCAATAATTAATTTTATGTGTCAATCATTATTCTTTTTGTGATGATGCAAACAAAGAATGTTTTTCCTTTTTTTTTTTTTTAAAAAAGCACAATACAGAAAGAAGACAATGGAGGACCACAATGACCATGCAATGTAGTAAAAAGAGCAAAATAGTAATAATTCAGAGTCCCAGAATATGGTCTAGGCTCTCACACTAACCAACTATACTTTAGGCTGCTTAGGGTAAATGACTTAATTTTGTTGGACTTAGTTTTCTTGTTTGAAAATGAAGATTAGAATATCTTCTGTATACACATATCGGAATTTTGTAAATTTCAAGATAAAATGAAACAATGAATACAAAACCCTTTGATAAGAAAAACACTTAAGTGCTATGTTATGAAATTATCCTTTAGTTGGAGCAGAGTACCCATTAATCCAAGCTTGCCACATTCCATTTCCAAGGTGGTTTCTTTAACATAAATCTCTATCAGCCTACGACACAGACCACAATAAATTGGACTAGAGGTGAACACCTGACTCTTTTTTTTTTTTTTTTTTTGAGACAGAGTGTGTTTCCCGGGCTAGAGGGCCGTGGCATCAGCCTAGCTCACAGCAACCTCAAACTCCTGGGCTTAAGGGATCCTCCTTAAGCTAGGACTACAGGCATGCACCACCATGCCCTGCTAATTTTTTTCTATATATTTTCAGTTGGCCAATTAATTTCTTTCTATTTTTAGTAGAGACAGGGTCTCACTCTTGCTCAGGCTGGTTTCGAACTCCTGACCTTGAGTGATCCGCCCGCCTTGGCCTCCCTGAGTGCTAGGATTACAGGCGTGAGCCACCGTGCCCGGCCAAACACCTGACTCTTAATCACCAATTCGTGAAGGGGCCTGTGGTAGTTCCAAGGGGAACTCAGACTTAGACTGAGTAAAAACTGGCTGAATAGAAAAGTCTCACCTTAACCAGCCACTAACAAGCCATAGGACCAAACAGCTCTTTTTTTTTCAGAGTTTGGATTTTAGCCTTGCATAGATATTCAAACAATTAATAGTGGGATCAGAGGCCAAAAGACAGATAGGCTTGATTTTTCTTTCTTTTCTTTTTTTTCAGTCTTTTTTGTTTGTTTCTTTCTTGTCTCCAGAGATGGGGTCTCACTGTGCTCAGACTGGTGTCGAACCCCTGAGTTGGAGCTATCCTCCCGCCCTGGCCTCCCAGAAAGCTAGAATTGCAGGTGTGAGCCATTGCGCCTGGCCAGATTTTTCTAAAAGGATATATTCAAAGGATGGAAGATTTTCATGACTTCCTTGAAGAAGCCAACTGCTATGTTGTGGAGAAGGCCACACAGTAGGTATCTGAGGATGGCTTCTAGGTGGCCCTAGAGTGGTCCCCGGCCAACAGTTAGCAACATATCAGGGAAGATTTACTCAGGCCCATTCAGTCTTCCTGTGTCACAAGGTTGCCTTGCCCACAGGTAACCTGTATCATAAGAAAATTCCATAAGGAAACCATAGAAAATGATGGCTCTTGGAAAAAGACATTTAATGATTTCCTTAGGTAACTAGCCTTGTTACACTATAAATTACAATGAAGCCATTCCCCTGTGGTCTTTCTCTCTCTCTCTCTTCTTCTTATCCTTGCATGGAAAATATTAATATTAATAAACAATAGTCTAAATTAAAAATGTTTACCCTATAGTTTTTTGGGTTTTTTTATTTTTTTATTTTTTAGATAAAATCTCACTCTGTCACCTGGGTTAGAGTGGTGTGGCATCAGCCTAGCTTATAGCAACTTCAAATTCCTGGGCTCAAGCGATCATCCTGCCTCAGCCTCCCCAGTAGCTGGGACTACAGATGCATGCCACCATGCCCGGTTAATTTTTTTTCTTCTACTTTTAGTTGCCTAGCTAATTCTTCCTATTTTTGGTAGAGACAAGGTCTCATTCTTATTGAGGCTAGTCTTGAACTCTTGACCTCAAGCGTTCCTCCTGCCTTGGCCTTCCAGAATGCTAGGATTACAGGCGTGAGCCATTGTGCCTGGCCTACCATATGGTTTTTATATCTGCAACATTCTCAAGCTTTAGAAGACTCCAAGGGCTCTGTACCTTCCTGCATCTTCCAGCTCTTTGGATTCTGTGAGCCTCCCCCACCGGTATTCCTCCCTAGGCTTTAGCTAATTCTAGCTAGACTCCTCCCAGTTGAAACTAAAAGAATTCTATCTCTTTTAAATTTATATTATTACACACATTTTCTAAGGAAGTGATTAATATTCACATCTTAGGAAAAAGAGGCACAGTTCAATTATTTGCCAAAGGTCTCACATTAGTAGATCTCAGGTTATTTTACTCTAAAACTTATGTTCTTTCAGTCCCACTAAACTTTCTCCTTCCTATATGAAATCTCCTTCCAATTTCTTTTTCCATCTTCTCTTCCTTTCCACCTCCCTTCCTCTCTCTCTTCCTCCTTTTCCCCTCCCTCCCTTTCTTTCTTCTTTCCTTTTCAAGAAAGGGGAAGGAGTAAATGGAAGATTTCTGTCAAAATCTCCTACTTGAAGTGAGAAAATGGTATTCATTCCAAGAACAAGACCACTCAGCTCACACGTCTTCATATTCTTCAGCCGATAAGTAACTATCACTGAGTCTCTGCAATGGGCCCATCATTGCGTTAGTAAAAACGATACGTAAAAGGACAAGGAAAAGGGAAATGGTGCCAATATCTTAAAATGTATTTGGAGAGACAGTATATAAACCTAGATAAAAATAAGTGAATATATCATTGCATGGTTTACATGCTTGATCACAAAATAAAACAATTTCAAATCAACTGCAAAGATAAACTTGAATGTTGATTGGGCTGATCTAGCAATATGAGCAAAAGAAAGTTAGAGATTTTGGTGGATGGGAGTCACTGATGAAACAAACAGCCTCATGATGTTTCTGTATCTTTTCTGCCATCTTATTCTCATACATTTATCTCTCAAAGGACCAGAGACATCATACATTTATTCGGTATTCACTGGGCACCTCGTGGGTACCAGAAGCTGTGCTAGGTGCTATGGATAGAAGGGTGACTAAGACATGGGTTTCTAGGGCAGATGAGTTGCTTTATTTATCGAAACATCAGTACTTTCCTCTCATTTATTCCAGAAGGCTTGACATTTCTTCTTTTCGGAATTCCATTCATGTGTTTTCCATTGGCCCTAGCTTACATCCTAGGAAAAAGTCCTAAGAGAAGGCAATAACCAAGGAACAAGGAGTCTTCAAAGCAATGGGTCTCTCACACATCATTGGTGAGCAGTGGATTGACAGCTTTATTTAAGAGCGTTTCAGGGGAAGCAAGCAGGTTGTGGGGCAGTGGGGTTAGAAAATTTGCCTTAAAACTATGTTTGCATAGCAAGCACACTGATTTTATTTAGAGTTTGCGTTTGAATTCGTTTGGAGGAAGAGGGAAAGAAGGAAATGGAGAATACTGAGAAAAATCGAAAATTTCCCTCAGCCACCCCTTGGTGCTGGCATTCGTAGTAGGACTGAGGAGTATTCTACTTTTCTATAGCTGAGTGTCTTACAAGCTGAGAGAGCTACCTCGAAAATTTAAGGAAAAACAGTTTCTATAGCAACACTAGAACCATTTGAAGTGTGACTAGATAATCTTTTCTTATAACCAAGGAACCAGAGAGGTGGAAATTTATTAAAGGTATATTTTATATATCCTGGTGATACTTATGCAGGGTGAGTACGTTCCTTCCATGATATGTCATGTGGCCGACTTCAATCTCAGAACCTTAATAAGTACTGATGCATCTCAATGGCTCAATTAGTTTTCCAAGATGTGTTTGGACTGCCAGGAGCGGTAACATCATGATTAAGGACATGTACTGTGGAGTCTGACTGCCTGGACGCAGATCCTGGCTCAGGCCCTTGTTATACTCTCTCTTTTAGTTTGGTGACCTGTCCTCAGTTTCTGACCTGCTCCTCAGTTTCTCATCTTTAAAATAAAAACAAACATGATATCTACTCATATGGTTTTTATAAGCCTTAAGGAAATAAATATGTATGAGCAGCTTAGAACAGTGCCTGGTAAATAATAACAGCGTAATAAATATTAACTATCATAATTAGCAAGTTTTTTCAGAGACCAAGCAGCTTTCTCCTTGCAGATACAATTGGAATTCACAGTACATGTCAACAAATACATGTAAGTTCAACTACTATTTCTTGGCCACCTGTGTTTCACAAAGCATCATAATTGACAGTGTTATTAATGCAAAATAAATGCTACACCATTTCTGCCCTTAAATTGCTTATAATCCATTGGTAAAAGAGAAAAGATATATAGACAACCATCTATATGCAAGATTCCAATGGCAGAGGGGCTTCCTAGATGGTCACATTCTCAGCTCCTCTTCTCCTCTTTCTCTCCTCTCTTTAACTCTAGACACTCGAGCTTACATTTGGTTTCTAAAACACCAAGTTTATTCCTGCCTCAGGACCTTTGCACACGCTGCTTCTGTGCTGGATCATTCTATCTTAGTTTTTAGAAAAGCCAGTTTCTTTTAGCCAGTCAGGTCTCAGCTCTGATGTCACCTCCTCAGAGAGGCCTTCCTTAAATATCCCTTCAAAAGTTGGTTCCTCCTGGTCATCATCTACCAGTGCACCCCATTTTTGATTCCTAGCATTTTCACAATTTATAGTTATTGATTTTAATTAACTTACTTAATTGCCTATCTCGTTGACGAGACTGAAGTTTCATGAAGGGAGAGACTATTTCTGTTTTGTTCACAGGTTTATCCTCAGTGCATTGACAATGTCTGGTGTCTAGTAGGGACTTAATGAGTGAATGAATATGGTGAATGGGAACATAAAGGAGGAATGAGCAGTTTTGACTAGGAGCTCCACCAAGTTTTTAAGAGAAAGGTGGACGTGTGGGATCGACTTTGCAAAGCTCAAGACCAGCATGAGGAAAGACACGGAGGATTTTTATGCCCTTATCTGCTTTTCATGGAGAATCTACACATTACTGCAAGGTCAGGGTTCAATTTTTCTGCATATCCTTAGAAGCTGCTTCTCCTCACCTAGCCCTTGCTACTGTGTAACTTTTCCTTTCACAGTCTTGTCATTCCAATCTTATTATCCTTCCACCTAGAGAACCCTACCAGAAAGGAGTGCCATCTTGTTGCTCCGAAGCAGGAGATTTTGTTAAAACATTCACGCCCACGCTTCAATTATGAATTCACCAGGGACTGCACGGAGAGCACAATCATGCTCATGCAGCTGAGAGCAAGAAATGATCAGGTGACTGGTGGAGATCACTTAGCTAAGAGCTATGGGCTTCCATTAACTGTGATAACCACAGTCTAATTTCACTGCTGAATGAGGGCTATAAAATAATTAGGAAGAGTGCATGCCAGGATGCCAGTGCATATTTCTCCTAAATTAATACAGCCTCATCAAGTAGGTTATATTAAAAACAGACACGTTACGATGCAAGATCATTGATTGGCTTAATAAATATGAATCAACAGGCAGAGTCGGAGCCTGCATTAACCTTGGCAGTCGTTGAGAGTTTGGGGAAAGTAACTGAACGAGAATGATCTGGTGGAGAATAAATCTGTGCTCACAGAACAGCTTCTGAGAGGGAGTCTGGCTGCTGGGCATTGATGCGACTGTCCTGGTCTGCCCCACACCAGCCTTTCTGCCACAGGACGTTCCCTGGGAGGGCCCATGAGGGTGGTGTCCTCAAGCAACGGGAGGGCCTGATGCAGAAAGACAGATGTGTGATTCTAAGTTCACTGGTGAAGATGAATCAATTATAAAGTTCAAGATTTTCTAGCTCTGCTAGGGAAAAGGGCGCCAGAAATTAAAGCAACGTGCAAATGATGAACACTTAGAAGTGATATTGTCCAATTTTTAAGCAATGCAGGAATCTCTTCTAGAGCATTCCTGATAAGGTAGCTCCCTAGCCCCAGTTTAAACCCCTCTAGTGAGCTGTTATTAGCATAAAAGTCCTGCATTCCAGTTTATGGAGATTTGGGATTATTTTACTTCCTAGGCCAGGGAGAAACTTTTGTTCTGGTTTTAGTGATATTCTAGGAAATCTCCAGGTATTTTAAGTACATTCATTTTCGGGTTGCCACATTTAGCAAATAAAAATACGAATGCCCTGTTAAATTTGAATTTCAGATAAACATGCAATATTTGGGAGATATTTATACTAAAAATACTTAGTTTTCTGAAATTCAAATTTAACTGGGTCTCCTGTATTTTATCTGACAACCTTATGTTGTTTTAATTTGCTTTGTTTTTAAGTGGAATATCTTCTGCATTCGTAGTGAAGAATATCAGAATATGTTAAAATAGAACAAAAGACAGCATACCTGTACCTAGCATTTTTCTGAATTAACTGGTGGCAAAATGAAAATGAATAAGATTCATTTCTTGCCTGAAGAGTGTTCTGTGTATATTAAGGAAGTCACAATTGTTTAATATATGCTATACTAGTTACCAGATCCACGATAAAGTGAAGTCACACAGGAGGGTGACCCCAAAATATTAATAGTTGAGGATTACTCTTCCAACCAGGAGATAAGAACATCTCACATTAATAATATGTTGTATGCTCTTCTCCCATGCCCAGTTTATCTTCACAAAAATTAGTTCTTAAAAGAATACAGGAGAATCGATTAACTTGTTGGGAATCAACGTTCAGCTAATAATAATGACGTATTTTCAATGACCTTTTATAGAACATTCAGAAAGCAATCTTAAAATTTGTAAACTCTCCTTGTTTGTCAAGAATGATTAGGTAATTGCAGCCGATTAGATAATGGTAGCACTGAGGCAACCATGAGGCTGCCTTAATGTACACAGGTCACTGCCGTACTGATGGAGACCAAATGGGTAGCTCTGACATAAGCCAATTTGTCAGAGCTAAAAGACACTTCACCTTATTTAAGTAAAGAAAAAGAGTATACGAGACAGTGAGTCACCATGTTTTTTGCATTCTTAATATTTAATAATTTGACTCAACTCTTAAATAATTTTGTGGACACTTGACCTTGCCCCACCAGTGCCCCATTGAGACCAAATTTAATTGTCCTGTAGAAACCAAAGGTGCATATTTTTGAACCCTGTCATTCAAGATTGACCAACTGTTGTTGATTATACTTAGAGTTACTGAAGGTTTAGAGAAGGTAGTACTTTCACATACTGGTAGTACCTAGTTTATATTAAATACTAAATAAATATTTGTTGACTAAATAAATACTGGTTGAATGAATACCTTCTTACATAGCAATGTTATTTTTAGGAATATAAATGAAGAAAATAATAATGATATGAAATGGTTTATCAGTAAGGATAACTGAAGAATTTTTATAATAGCTGAAAAATAGAGGAAAAACCTCAAGCAATCGAAGTTTAATGAATAAAAAAATTATGCCTACATTATACAATAAACTATTAACCAGCCATTAAAAATTATTGTGCAGATGCACATTTATTGACAGACAAACATTCAAGATTCACAGTATAATATTAAGGGAAAAAACAGTTTACTACTAGAACATATTTTAGTATCCCATGGTGGTATGTGTTGGAGGGTATGTGTTTGTATGTGTTTATGTATATGGAAAAATCCTGAAAATGTCTATATACAATATTAAAATTGGCTCTCTCTGGAAGACAGGACTCTTGATGGCATTTCTCTGCATCAATTTATTTATTTTCTCTTTCTGGAACTCCATTCACATGATAGACACTTAGGTATCATCCCACAGGTTGGAAGCCCTGTTTATTCACTTTCCCCATCTTTCTCTCTCTCTCTCCTTCGTTCCTCTTTCTCTCTCTCTTTCCTTCGTTCCTTCCTTCCTTCCTTTCTTTTTTTTTTTTTGACAGGGTCTTGCTCTGTCACCTGGGCTAGAGTGCAGTGACATCATCATAGCTCACTGCAACCTCAAACTCCTGGCCTCAAGCAACCCTCCTGCCTCAGCCTCCCAAGTAGCTGGAACTATAAGCATGCACCACCATGCCTGGATAATTTTTCTATTTTGTTGTAGAGATGGGGTCTTGCTCTTGCGAAAGCTGGTCTCAAACTCTTGGCTTCAAGTGATCCTCCCCTCTCAGCCACCCAAAGTGTTAGGATTACAGGTGTGAGCTGTGGTGCCCAGCCTTCTCTCTGTTCTTTAGATTGAATATTTTCTGTTGCTTTATCATCAATTTCATTGGCTCTTTCCTCTCGATTTTGCCTATCCAGTAAATTTTTCTAATTTATTGTATTTTTAGCTCTAAAATTTCTATTTCATTCTTTTTTATAGTTTTAATTTTGCTTCTGACAACTTTTATATTTCCATTCACTTCAATAGTGTTTCCTTTTACTTTATGGAGGATTATTATAATAGCTTATTTAAAGTCTACAATAATTCAAACATTTGGGTCACCTCAGGCTTGATATTTATTGATTATCTATTATCTTGAATATTGGTCAGATAATTTTGGTTCTTTGCATGTCGAATGTTTTTGGATTATATCCAGGATATTTTGAATATCATGTTGGTAGACTCTTGGTCTTGTTAAATCCTCTGGAGAGTGTTGTTTTTTATTTATTGTTTAAGTAGGTAATTGATCTAGGTAGGTTCAGACCACAAGTTCTGATTCTTCAGAGGATGGTGGTTTCAATGTCATTTCAGGGTCCAAACCTTTTTATGCTTTCTGAATCTGCTTGGCACACGTGCCTCTCAGGGGTTCATCTTGAACTGGTACTTTTTGAAGTCTTTGTTATTTTCTTTGAGTCTGTTCTGTGTAGGCACAGCTTGGAAGTAAGCTCAAAATTTATGTCACTTCATATTCAGAATTAGAGGAATCCCCTTCTCTGGCTCTTTCCTCTCTCAGATTTTTTTCACATTCCTAGCTTCCAGGGATTTCTTTCCCTCATACCTCTGGCCAGACAGATGTATTTCTTTCAGACTTCTACCTTTCTCTGCTTTTATGAAGTTCCTTGTGACTAGCAACTCCCCCTTTGCAGGTCATTATTTAAATTCTGACTTTAGTCCTCAATTCTTCTGCTATTTTTACTTTTCAGAATCCTAAAGTAGTACACTTTGCAATCTGTTAGGAATTTATAGTTGGCATCAGTGGGAGAGAGAACCTGTACCAGGTTCTCCATCTTGGCAGGCACTAAAAGTCCCCTGACATTTAACTTTTCCTTACATGTTTATATTCTAAATCTTCTTCCATTAACACATGCTATTTATAAGAGTAATGTTTTTAATATTAAAATAAATTATTAGTATGGGAAATACCATGATTTTCAGTAAACATTATAATAATATCATTTTTCAGTGATCAGATAATCAAACATGAAAATGATAACCAGTTTAAGTGCAGGTATGGGGCAGTAGGCAGTCTCCAATTATGACAGTGGTATGCAAATCATTATAGTATAGTCTTTTTTATAGTCAATATGGCTATCTTGATAAATTTAAAATATGTATTTCCTTTAACCTAAAAGTTCAAATTTCAGGAATTTATTCTATAGAAACACGCAGATACATCAAGCAAGCGCATATATGTTCTTTATAGCATCATGATATTAATATATGTGAAAATAGGAAAGAATTTAAATTCTCATAAATGTGGCCATAGTTTAATATATTAATACTTCCATACAATAAACTTGTATATAGCCACTAAGAAGAACATGACATCTATATTTACGTACAGAAAAAGATAGTATCTATAATTTACGTTTGAGTAACAAGTGGGTTACAGAACATAGGTACATATATATATTTCTATAGGTATATATATTTATTAATAAACTGCACGGAATCACTCTGTAAGAAGACACATGAAATTTTTTCTCTTATTTCAGCATAGTACTGAGGTACAAATGTTTAGGTTATGTATATTGCTTTTGCCTGGCTCGAGTCAGAGCTTCAAGTGTGTCCATCCCCCAGATGGTGTGTACCACACCCATTAGGTATAAATATACCCATCCTCTCCTCCCCCCTCCCACCTTCCCGACACCTGATGAATGTTACTACTGGGAGGGGCAAGATGGCAGACGAGAAAAACCGCCAGCCGGAGTCTCTGCAAGAAAGACAGAGTTTAGAAAAAAGTAAAATAAATAAATAAACATGCAAACAAACACTGATTGGATGAGGGTCGGAAGAAAGAGTGCCTGAAAATACAGGAGACTCCATGGGAAGAAGCTGTGGAGGAGAACTGGAAGGAGAAATGCCCCTGAAAGCATGGAGACCAGTGACAAGGGTAGGTGGAGCAGTTAAATTTACCCTCCCTTGCATCTTAGACTGCTGGTGGGCTCCTGAGCGGTTGGAGAGACCTGCCACACCAGCCCAGAGATAGCCACCACCAATGAGTGGTGAGCTTCTTGTGGACTGGGCACAGGCTCCCAGCTTCCTCCGGGCACCTCCTCGCCCATAGACCTGAGCCGACTGGCAAGCGCCATATTGGTGTATTCTCCCCTTCCCTACCCGCAGCTGCTGAGAGAGACAATTTAGCCACCACACAGAGACATTTGCAAGGTATGAGACCTTTGCTTTTGGGGCCCGATAGCAGACTGAGGAGTACTCAGACTGTGAGCTCTCTACTTGCCAGCCCTCCCAGGTGCTGCTTGCCTGGTGACTCCAGGAGAGTGAGGCAAATCCCGAGATGGAGAGACATCAATCCAGCTTGGGCACCCCATGGGTGACTTGAGACCAGCACTTCTCTGCCTGGCAGGGTCAGGGATTGATCTCCAGGGCCCAGGGGACAGGCCTGCAGACCAGATCCCGTACACCCAGGTCTCAATCGCATTGCCCCGGGGCATAGAAAGGATATGTATGAACGAGCCTCCTGAGGTATGTGTGCCTTCAGGGGCAGATTACTGTGCTTGAGGGGCAGCCCTCCTCCCATGGGAGGGCCCTACGCCCAGCTCAGGCTGCAAACCTGGACAGAGACCCTAGCAGCCTGCATCACAGCCAGGGGAGATCCACTGGCTTGAGGTTCTGTCTGTTGGCAGAGTCCTGGGAGGGTGGAAAGGAACAAGGCCTACTCTAGACTGTGTGTCTCAGACAGCCCCACCCGCACATGCAGACTTTGTGGCTGAGTGGGGCCATTTCAGCTTCCTTGGCAGCAGAGAACAGAACTTTGGCCCCTGCTAACAGCATTTGTGGTGCTTGAGGGCAGGCTCACCCAAACCAGCTCCACCCAAACTCACTCCCCACCTCCCTCTACTGAGGGGGAGAATAAGGACCCACTTGGAAGTCCCAGGCACCACCCACCACCTGAGGCACTAGAGTGCCTTTCCAGAGGAACAAGAGCTGGTTATAGGACCCAAAAAGAACACCACAGCAGGCTCCTCCCGGCAAGTACCACCTACTGACAGGGAGGTCATTCTGCACAACCTTTAAGTGCATCTACTGACTCATCATACAGGGTGTGGTCAAATCTCACCCACAAACACCACCTACTGGCTCAGAGATGAAACATGGTGCGTCATTATTCAAACAAAAATCTAAAGGTAAGAAGCAACAGCTGATCCAGATGAGAAGGAATCAGCGAAAGAACTCTGGAAGTATGAAGAATCAAACAGAAAGCACACCCCCAGAGGAGAACACCAACTTTCCAGCAATGGACATCAACCAAATTCAGAACACTAAAATGACAGAAGAATTTCGAACATGGATTCA
Organism: Lepilemur ruficaudatus; assembly: GCA_963574885.1. NCBI lineage: Eukaryota > Metazoa > Chordata > Mammalia > Primates > Lepilemuridae > Lepilemur > Lepilemur ruficaudatus. The sequence continues at coordinate 25,133 of CAUYRT010023208.1, forward strand.
TGGATTGTGACAAAACTCAATGATGTGCAAAAAAAAAAAAAAAAAAAAAAAGGGATAATCAGCACAAAGAAACCACACACGCACACACAAAAATCCAGGACTTGGAAGAAAAATTCACTAAATAAATTGAAATATTAAAGAAAATCAAATCAAACTTCTGGCAATAAAGAATTTATAGAAGGAATTACAAAACACAGTTGAAAACTTCAACTTCTGGGTTCTGAATTCTGTTTCACTGGTCTATGTCACTGTTCTTGTGCCAACGCCATGCTATTTTAGTTACTATAACCTTGTAGTATAGCTTGAAGTCTGGTAAATTGATACCTCCCAATTCATTCTTTTTGCTTAAGAGTGCTTTTGCTATACGGTGTCTTCTCTGGCTTCATACAAAGCATAGGATTATTTTTGATCCTTTTAATAAACACAGAAAAAACATTTCTCCAAATTCAGCACCCTTTTATGATAAAAATTCTTAATAAAATAGGCATAGATGGGCCCTACCTAAAAATGATAAAAGCCATGCATGACAAACCCATAGCCAACATCATACTGAATGGGGAAAAACTGAAAGCACTCCTACTTGGAACTAGAACCAGATAATGTCGCCTTCTTTCACCACTTCTATTCAACATAGTGCTGGAAATCCAAGCCAGAGCAATAAGACAAGTGAAGGAAGTCAAGGGCATCCAAATGGGGGCAGAAGAGATCAAAGTATTACTCTTCTGCTGACGATATGATCTTATATCTAGAAACCCCCAAAAGTCTGCTAAGAGACTCCTAGGATTGATAAATAAATTCAGCAAAGTCTCAGGTTACAAAATCAATGTAACCTGATTTGTACACAAATCAGTAGTATTCATATACCGGAACGACAGTCAATCTGAGAACCAAATCAAAGACTCAATACTTTTCAGAATAGCAACAAAGAAAATAAAATACCTAGGAATATACTTACCTAAGGAAGTGAAAGACCTCTACATGGAGAATTATAAAACACTGAGGAAGGAAATAATAGAGGACATAAACAGGTGGAAAATCGTACCATGCTCATGGATCAGCAGAATCAACACTAATAAAATGCTTATACTACCTAAAGTGATCAGCAGATTCAATGCAATCCCTATTAAAATACCAACATCATTTCTCACAGATCTAGACACATGAAATTTATAAGGATAATTTTCCCTCAAGATTGGAGTGTTATAGAAACAAGGATGCTATTTCATTGTTTTTATTGCTTGAGGTTTTAGAAAATTAATCAGTATTCATATAATTTTTTAAACGTGAAAAAATGTATTTTAAAAATGTTCCTAGAAAGGGACTTCAGGTTCATTGAGAATTTTAGATTTTTGTTTACTCTGCAATTGATAATGAAATAATCTCTGCTAAACCTGGGGCAGGTGGGGTGATGGCAAAGATAGGACTTAGCTTCAGGTGGCTGTCCTGGGAATTGCATGGTGCTGCTCTGAATAGTAATAAAGATAAGCCTCTGGTTTTCTGGAGCCATAGGACAACCAGCTAGAAAGAGTTGGTACTTACCAATAAGGAAAAGCATAGTGTGACATGAGGGAGGCCAGGGGACGCTTACTCTGAGACAGGGAACTTGTAGATTCATACCTTAAAGCTTGCCTTGGTGTATATCTGAAGATTTGGTTATAGAGCAACAAAAGTTAGAGTGACTGCTCCTGAGTACTCTGTGGAAATCAGGGGTAGGGTGTATGTGCAACTGATTCCCTCTTGCTGGGTTGACAATCTTTGCATTGTAGCTGTTTCTTATTAAGGTCCAGATCGTTGAATCAAGACTTTTGCAGAGTCACAAATGATGGGTTGGCAGGTAAAAATTTAAGGTTAAAGAGATGCTTGGGGGAGGGTATCTCTAAATTCCAGTACACTAAATATCCAAACAATTCATATTGGCACTTATTCAACTACTGTCTCAAAGGATTTGAAAACTTTTTTCCGTGCATGTGAGGCTCATCTCTAAACTTTATGTTTCTTGTGGTAACGAATCCTTACTATGCTTTAATTTTCTTGAACATGTATGTATACTACTTGACATTTTAATTTTATTTCATTATCATCTTCCCCCCTCCCCCACTACAATGTCAGCTCCATGAGGAACTTTGCTTATTTTACTCTTTGCTATAGGCCTAGTATTGAAATGGTTTCTAATACTGAGTGGGGACTTCATAAATATTGTTGATTAAGGAATGTTGCATGAGGGCTATAAATGAGGTTTATACATTTCTTACCTCTTTCCTCACACTCCCTTTAGTATTAAGACTTTGACATCAGTTAAGCAGAGGATTTTTAAAGCAAGAGAGGATTTGATGGGGTCTAGCTATGTTACTCAGACTGGTCTTGAACTCCTGGCCTCTAGTGATCCCCCTGCCCCAGACTCCCCAAATGCTGGGGATTACAGGCATGAGCCAGTTTTCCCAGCCTCCTTTCTATTAATCCTTCAAGCACTCTGGACTTGGCTAAGATTCTCCACTATTGGCAAGACATACACAGTGGGTTTTAAAACGGGAAATACCACAGTATTCATTCTTCTATTTGAAATCTTCCAGCCAGTTACTCCCAAATTAGTGCTGCAATTGATACATTCCAATGTGCCCTGTTCCAAATTCAGTTTATCCCTTATATTACCATTTTTCATTGGCTCTAAAGTGAGCGTTTCATTTCATAGGAGAAATACGAGTATCTCTTACCATCGCTGACATCCCAGCAATGTGTCATAATTTAATTTGTGATAATTGGTATGTTATAGAATTGATGGATCTTAGATTTTGTGAAATAAGGTATTTGGGTTTCTCATACTTTCATTTCAGCATTTTAGATAAATAAATGGAATTAGTATTGTTGGAAGAGAACTTGAGTTGTAAACAAAAGAATTGAATTTGGTTCTACTAGTTATGTGGGTGACAGTGGGCAGGAACTTTACTCTTTATTCTCTGCTCTGTAAAATGGAAGAAGGTATTGAGCTAATATTTTAGTGAGTGAATATTTGGTCGCCAGACATAAAAACCCTAACTTAAGAGAGAATGGAGTTACCACAAAAAAACAAAAAACAAAAAAAACAAAAACAAATCAAGAATGTTGCATATATACCAAGGGCAGAAAGTGGTCCTGTGTCACGAATTACTAATACTGGGGACTAGGAAATTGTCAGAATCTAAGGAAGCTATTTTCCTTTTTCCTCTCTTCCAATCTCTTTCTCGTTCCATATGCTTTCTCTTAAATTTTTCTGCTTGTTTGTTTTCTTTTTCTCCCATACTTGCGTTCTCTGCTTTGTTATACACATGAGCAAAGGTGGCTTCTCTACCACGCTAGTCTAACAAGCATGTTGGAAGTTGAAGACTAATCTGATTTATCATGTTGATTCAGCAATTTATACTTGTGATCAGATAGAGAGCTCCATTCCAGTGTTTAAGAGAAGTTAATTCTCAGAAAAGTGGGAAAAAAGCTAGGCAGATTATTCAAAAGTTTCTGTAGTAGCTATACAATCTCTGTGGACTCTTCCAGCTCTACAATCAGATGAGCCATGATGTGGGAAAAAATTGAATTGTATATGTAACACAGAATTTTTTCTCCTAAAGAATGGCCTCTGTGAGGTATTTCAGGAGGTGAATAGCCTTTCCTTTATATTATGTCAGTTATGAACATCTTACTGATAACTTCTGGACTTTTTTCTCATTTGAAAAAAGGGCCTATGTAAGATGTGGCTGTATTTCACAATCGGGCATGAAGGCAGACAGGAGAAAACTTTAAAAGACATTAATGTGATGCCTTTCAATTTTTTCAATTGAAATAATTAGCTTAAGGGTAACTATTTGTCATTTTGAGGTATTGTTCTATCATCAAAAAGATAGCAGCCCAGCATCTTTCTATAGTGTTTATATTTCCTTGTTTCCATTAAGTGAACACTTCAATCATATTGATGGTTCTACTTGCACTGAGATAGTGTGTGAGTGTGTGTGTCTGTGTTTGAGAGAGAGAGAGAGAGAGAGAGAGAGAGAGAGAGAGAGAGGGAGAGAGTAGAGAGGAAAGAGCAAGGGAGCTTGGGCATTTGTTTTGCACCTACCACAATATTTTCATTAGGTATTTGGGAGCAAGCATGGTCCAGGCTCATTCTTCTAATAGTAAACTTCTTATATTTGGGGCAAATGGAAAAACAAAGGTCAATAAAAGTTGAGACATCTGTAACAATTGTTCCCTGTGAGGAAAGGTCTACGAGATCCTAGTTTCTCAGGAATGAAAACAAATAGGACTTGTATGTATATAGTACTTTGTACCAAGTTCTTTTTGTATGGTAGCTCTAATACTCATAACAGTTTGAGATATTTTTCTTTCCAGCTTATTGAAGAGAAAAATGAGATATGGAAATGTTGGATAAGTTAACCTTGGTTGCACAGCTGGTGATGGTGGAGCTGGGATTTGAATGCAGACATGTCTGGTTCCAGAGCTTGTTCTCTTTCACCGTATCTTCCTGTTTTGCTCTTCAGCGTGGAGATTCAGTGCATGAATTCTAGTTCCAGCTTTTGTGAATTTGCTCTGAGATTTTAGGGGAGTCGCTTAAAATTTCTATGCATCATTTCATAAGACATTATGTCTATCAAATAGAAATTACTCACAAAATATCTGTTGAATTGAATTGGATACTCATCTACATACGGGGTTATGGTGAGGGTTGTTGTAGGGTGATATATGCATAGAGCATAGGGATTAAGAGTGTGGGCTTGTTGGTCCACCAACATGACTCTGGCTTTATTTAATTTCTTTATGCTTTGGTTTCTCAATGATAAAACAGCGATCATACAGCAACTGAAGTCATTGGATCACCATGAGGATTAGAATACATTTTTAAGAATGCTTATCATGGAACTAAGCCCAGATCAATTGCTTTATGAATTTATACTCTTCATTGTTAAAAAAGAAATTTTAGATGGGCAAGGACTTTTAAAACTTTGGGCATTGAAAAAAGCAGAAGTTTAGACTTGGTTTCAATCCTTGCTTTGGTGGGGTGGTAATCCCATTTCAGTGTCTTTGGAACACACAAAATTCACATTCCTTTGTGGCAACTTCTGATTCCAGGCTTGTAAAGGGTCTAATGGGGAAAAAAAAGACAAGAATTCAGGGCACTCTTAGAAAGCATGTAGAAACTTCCCAAGGTTTAGCACATAAATTTAATTTTCCAGTTTTCCTTACAGAGTTCTAGAACCCTGAATATTTATGACCTGTTTTCACTAAGACTTAGAAATTGGAGGGTTTGACAGAACAAAAAGGAAAATGGAGGAAACATTAGCAACAACTTTACACTTATGATCAGATTTTGAAAGATTCAGCTTCTGTCTTCTCTGTGTGTGTATTTGCTTATAATCCATATCTACTGAATTTAATGCAGAAAAATGAATATTTTCCCTCCTACATTCCATAATTTGTACAGAAATGGGCACTTTGTTACCTTTCTTTAATTGATCACCATAAAATATGTGACAGAAGCAAGATTATTTTCTGTTATCTGTTATGTAATTATATAAACTGCTCTTTAGAATTCAATTTAGATTTCGAGTTTCTTTCTGTGCAATTTTGGGAGTGTTTTTTTGGTGATTTGTTTTTGTAAATTCTCTTCCTGCCCATTGGTGGATATTAATCTTCAAGATTCAACTAATGACCTTTAATAGAAATGATTTTTAATTCCCTTTGTCACAATAAAATTTCTCCTCCAAAAACTGCAATGTATTTAACGGAATATTCAAAAACCACTGGTAATTTATGAATAGGCCTGCTGCGTTAGAATTAACCTTTTCCTTTATCACAAGACCATAAGTCCAATGGAGTGAAACCACAGGAGAATCAGAATGAAAGAGCTTATCAGACTCTGCTGCAACTACAAAGAAATTGCCATGAAGACATGCATCCTGAAGAGTTTAAATAAAATGTAATACATTTTTTCTCTTGTCAAATAACGTCAATATGGCCCATTCACAGGACTCTTCATTTCACCTTTGAACAGTAGATAAATATTCTGGCCAAAAATATTTAAAAGTGAGAGGTTGTGTGGTTTAAATTTTATGAGAAGAAACATTTCAGATCTACTTTCTTAGGACTCTCATGGCAGCATATTTGAAAAATTCCTCTTCAGCCTGAAGCTGAAGGTGGAGCCCTAGTGCTGTGTGTGAGACATTCTCAGCATTCACTCTTCCAAACGTGTTTATGCGGTTCTCAAAAGGATACTATCTTGCAAAAAAAATAAGTAAATAAAATAAATGTGGCTGTTTTTTAACTCCTGGATTGCTAAATTGGCCTGCTAGTAGATAAATAGAATTTCTCGGGATATGAGAAAGCAGCCAGAAGTCCTGTTGAGGTTTTAAGTGTGAGGTTTTTGTAGTGACTTGTGTTTTGGCTACTTTTGGAGAATAGGAGGAAACTGTTCCTCTGGAAACATCCATGCATGGCCTCAGTTGTACCATTTATAAAACGAGTGGGTTCTATTAGCTATCCAGATCAGCTTGCCCTTTGATGGAATGTAACTGCCCACACTCCGGGTGTGTGGGCCAAGGATTTATATACAAAATTGAAAGAAAGAAAGCAACACAGATGAAGTCCGTGCTTTCACCTAGGACCTCACAAATGTAATCTCATTTTCTTTGTAACAAGAACCCTGTGAAGTAGATATTACCAGCACTCTTTACAGATGGGGACACACAAGGTCAGTGACATTAATTTATGCAAAGACACACTGAAGAAGTGGCAGAGCTGGGTTTTGGACCCAGCTGAGTCTGACTCAAATTTTGGGCGTATTTCCATTGTAATGAAAGCTTTAGGTATATCTGCAACAGAAAATATGGAAAATAGTCTTTTTTCCCCCTTGAAGTGAAAACAAAGAGTCTGAATTAAAAAAAAAATAGCATAAATTTAAATTACATTGAAATATTATTTTTTTGCCTATCATTAAAGCAAAAATAATCGACACATTATTTTGACAAAGATGTTGCAGAAGAGGCACTGTCATGCTATGCACGGACTTTTCCTGTATTTCACGTATTTGAAAGACATTTAGGCATAATTTATAATATTAGCTGTAAATATCTTTGCCTCATTTGTATTTTGCCTAGTTTTCTTTTAGGTAATGTGTCATAGTCAGACATATCGCCCCCAATTTGAGATTACAAAAGGATTTGCAAATGGTTGCTTCTAATTTGAATTTCTCTAGGTATAAGATGAATCGAGTTTTCCAAATGCTTATCCGGTTGTCCCAGCATTCCTTATTGCATAAGCCAGTTTTTTCTTACTGATTTGGGATACGCTTCAACGTGAATTTCTGTGTGCACTTTGGTCCATTTTTGCACTTTCTACTGTAGTCTGCTGATAATTGCTATCCCTTTATGTGCTGTTGCCACATTGCTTTAGTTATTGTGGCTTCGTAATGTTTTAATTCCTCTTTGGACCAGTCCTTATTAATACTCTTGATTTTTTACTCAGACTTTTTTTCCTGGCTATTCTTGCTTGTTTACTGTGCCATATACATCTTGGAGGTGAAATTGCCCTGTATTTGTAGAAGAAGGAGAAATAACATTTTTATGAAGTTGAGTCTTCCTTTGTAAGAAAATGTTATCTTTTTATTTGTGCACCTTTATAGATTCCTCAAGAGCATTTAAAGCTTTTCTTTATATAGATTTTCTGAATGTCTTGCAATATCTATTCTTGTATGTATTTTTTACTGCTGTTAATTTTATGGTATTTAGCCCAAGTGGTTATTGTTTGTATATATGAAAGTTATCAATTTTTGTATATAAATTTTATATCCAGCCTACTTATTTATGTTTGCTTTTTTTGGTAATAGTTTGTTGGTTGGAATCTTGGGTTTTTCTGATGTCATCTTCAACTATTAAACAACTCTACACTTTTTTTTTTTTTCTTTTTTATTGGGGGAAAACTACAAAGCATTTACAGTATAATGTTTACAGTCACAATTTATAGTGAGCTGATTTCCCAAAATATATTACCACTCAAGTTGACTTATCTTGTTACATTTAAAAATC
>CAUYRT010023210.1:0-16093 GCA_963574885.1 Lepilemur ruficaudatus
TAAAAAATTAGCCAGGCATGGTGGTGCATGCCTGTAGTCCCAGCTACTCGGGAGGCTGAGACAGGAGGATCGCTTGAGCCCAGGAGTTTGAGGTTGCTGTGAGCTAGGCTGACACCATGGCACTCTAGCCCGGGCAACAGATTGAGACTCTGTCTCAAAAAAAAAAAAAAAAAAATTCCAGGCTGTTTTCAAAATACTGTTTTTTATTTTTATAGAGATGGGATCTCACTCTGTCACCCAAGCTGGAGTGCAATGGGTGACAGAGTGCTTCCTATGCTCCCTGGAACTCCAAGGCTTTGCGGAAGCCCTTGGACATGGTAAACATCTTTGCCTGCAGTTCCATTTCTGCTTTGCAAATGGGACTAGCTATAAGATGTTTGAATAATATTCTGTCATTTACAAATAAAATTTTAAAAACCACACAGCTAGGAGTTCAACCCAGCTATAATTCCAGAATGCAGATAAGAAGATGTCAAGGGTTGGCCATGGGCAGAATCCAGGAAGAGTTTCTGCAATTACCTGAACTGGGGAAAGACAGCTTAAGGCCTCAGGCTTAAAAGGATTTGGGGCCAGTGCAGTGGCTCATGCCTGTAATCCCAGCAATTTGTCAGGCCAAAGTGGGAGGATTGCTTGAGGCCAGGAGCAAGGAGACCCCATCTCTACAAAAAATAGAAAAATTAGCTGGGCATCATGCCTGTAGTCCCAGCTACTTGGGAGGTTGAGGCAGGAGGATTGCTTGAGCCCAGGAGTTTGAGGCTGCAGTGAGATATGATGACGTCACTGCACTCTAGACTGGTGACAGAGCAAGACTGTCTGAAAAAAATAATAGTAATGATGAAAATTAATAATAAAGAAAAGGATTTGGCTCCTGGGAAACAAGGAGAGCTGGCAAACAACCAGCATAGGTGTAGCAGGAAAGAGCAGGCTCCAAGAGTCGGGGCTAGAGGTGGAGCCAGCAGCCTTTGTGGGGGAAAGGTAGGGCCTGGGGATGGGAGCAGAGCCAGGGGCCCCAAAGCCAAGGCCAACTAACTGTACAACCACCCGCCAGGTTCCAAGCAGGCGGCACAGGGGCAAAGGTTATAGTCTGACAGCTCACCCTGTCATAAAAGCAGCTTTGTTAAGGATGGGCAAGCGGTCCAGTGGAGGTGGGGCTACGGAGACAGAAGAGAGCGGTAGAGAGGCCCTGAATCCGAGGCCCTACGAACTATTTCTTGGTTAGCAGCCACCCATCCGTATGAGAGGGGAGCTTCACTGGGGCTGCTTCCAAGAGCCCCACGTGGCCTCAGAATCACAGCCTCTGGGCTAAGCACTTTACTTATTAAGTTAATTAATCGTCTTTTACATGTGAGCAAAAGAAAGCAACTCAAGCCAGGTTAATTTTTTAAAAAGGGGGAGATATGCTGAGAAGACACAAGAGTGTCCCTTGATTCCCAGGACAGGTGGCAGCTGGCCTCAGGAAAGGCCCGAAGGCGGACTCCAGAGCGACTGGGATTCCCCAGCGACCCAGGGGCTCTTCCTTTGCATCTGCTTCATTCCTCCTCCTTAGCAGACTGGGTTTTCCTGATACCCAGTCAACAAGGCAGGGAGAAGAGGGCCACCTAAAGTTCCCATATTCTCATGTTACCAGTCCAACCACGGGAAGAAACTAATGCTGGGTCTGCCCTGACTTCTCAGGGAAAGCATGGCCCAGCACGGGTCAGGTTTCCATTTTGGTTCCAATCACCCGTAGTGTGAGGAGGGGAGCAGGCCACAAACGGAAACTTGACTGCTGTGACCCTTCCTGTGACGTCAAGGAGGAAGAGGGGCCTTCCGTGTGTGTGTGGATTTGAATACAGGTTTGGCTCCAAATGAAGGGGTGGCCCTGGATGTAGAGGGCAGAGGCAGAGACACTATGTTCACCAAGCCCACTGAGGGACACTGAGACACACACGCAACACAAAGCTCCATATGAAAATAAACTTTAATTTGCTAAGGGAACATCACAGCAACCCCTACATATCCTGTACCTAGTTCTCCAAGGACTAGGCAAGCAAGGTCCCCGCTGGCCCCTCTGGAAGTGGAAGGAATTTGGCTAGAAGGACAATAACAGGGGGGAGCCATGCTCAAAGGTGGGCAGGGGGCTGGGCTGACTGCTTCCGGCCCTCACCAGCTATGGGCCGGCCTCGTTCCTCCCAGATGGTGAGGCCGTCACAGGAGCAGATTTGCTTGGGGTTCTGGAAAAGGCCGGCAGAGCGTGCGATGATGCCACAGGCCAACCTGCAGGAGAATGTGTGGTCAAGAGTAGGTCCTCGTTTGGGCTCCTCCTGGGTTCCGAGTGCACCACTGGCTGAGCTCTACTAAGGGCCGCACCGCTCACCTCTCCCCAGAATTCCCCGTGATCTTGGATAAGGGATGGCCGCCCCGGCCCAGGTCATCTTCTCCCTCGTCGATAACCAGGCTGCGGCCAATCACGTCCCACACCTTTTAGGGGAGACAACAGCCTCAGACAGTGTACCCCATTAGGAAGGGTCCCCACCTTCTTTTCCACCTTACCTTCAGCTGCTCATCTTCTATCCTGAAGATGGCACGGCCGTCAGCATCAGCGTGGACATTGCCCAGGTCTCCGCGGTGCTGCAATGAGACCCGGTGCGGAGTTAGGGGTTGGGGGAGAAGGGTCACACGGGGCAAAGCTGCAGTCTTATGGCTTTCCAGTATCTGATGCCTCTTCCCACTTCCCAAAAGTACCAATTTCCTTCTGTGGGTATAGTCTGGTAGGGTCAAGGGACAGTCCAGGACTCAAGAAAGGCAACAGGACACTCCCTCCCTGAAACTGAAATCCTGGGCCGAATGACACTGTGCTGAGAACCAGCGAAGTCCCCTCTTCCTGTGCCGTCATCCCCATCGGAGCAGACTGCTTCTCTGAAGCTGCTGCCTGCTCGCTTCCCAGCCGCCAGTCAGTGCAGTTCTCCAGCCTCCTGCTGCCTCTGGGAGCCCTTGGCTGTCTTTAATTCCCACAGGCTAATGTCAGCCAGGCCTGCCTTCCCCGCCCATCACAGACAGCCGGCGCCAGCTCCCGACCCCCAGCCTCCAGGAACAGAGAGAAAGACAAGGGGGCAAAGGGCCCATCCTGGCCCCCAGAAGCTGGCTCTGTCCACCTTCTCCCTTGAAAGTAATAAAAAATGTCAGACACACTCTGTAGGCATGGTGGGGAATACGTATGGTCCCCACTCTCAAGGGCCATGTGACATGGTGGGAGCCGTACAGGGAACAGACTAGTGATGATGAAACACAGAGTGAGTACAGCAGTTGGTGTATGTGAGGGTGACAGGACCTTACTGGTGAGCCACAGAAACCCATATCTGTGCAATTAAATTGTCCCCAACCTGACATTCTGGGCAGAGACAAGTGCCCATGCCAGCGTGAACTGGTCCCTGTGACCTCGCTGCTGAACAGCAAGGCGTTTCACTGTGCAATGGGCTAACAAGCAGCAGGCAGCACCAGTTCCGCTTTATCTTGTTTTCCAGGGGGACATCTGCTGCTTGCACCTGGCACTTTTTGTTACGCCCTACGTTGGGCACTTTAATGGTAGAAACAGCCTTGAGGAGTGACTGGGGCTGAGCTAAGGGAGCAGCCTAGGCAGTGTGGCACGACCCAGCACGGGCTCGGGGAGAGGCAGCCTTTCCAGTCCCTCCCCCCAGCACACAGGCAGGTGCAACTGGGCCAGAAGAGGCCTCTAATGTCACACCAAGAAGGTGGGCCCAGCCTGTACTCTCGGGCACTGGGATGCCACGAAGGGCTTCAGGCTGGGCATGGCACGGTTACTCCACGCTTCGGAGCAATCCCTCTAATACAGCATAGGAAGAGGAAGGATTGGAGGGGGAAGGGGAGAGAAGGGAGGGAAGCTTAGGAGACATGCAAGGGACAACCAGCCTTGGATATGAATTCCCACATTAAATTCTTTTCCATCTGGGAAAACCAGGTGCTAAAACCCAAAAGAACTTGCCAGTCGTCATGGCAGCCTTGGACGCTCAGCTCTTGTTCAATTCCTCCTCATCTATATCAAGGGCTCAGGTGTGACACAGGTGCCTACCCCAGGTGGGGCATGGGGTGAAGACACAGGTCACAGGTGGTCTCTTGCCCTTCAGAAACAGTCCTTGCCGTTTCACGCCCCCAGGGCTTTGCCTAGAAGGTTCCCTCAGCTGGGCCTGCCATTCCCACTCTCGCCCTCTCCGCCGGCCAGTCCCTGCCCAGCATCTTTCAAGGCTCAATGAGGCAAGCAGCCACTATGGTGCCCCTCTCTTATTCATGTGCTTGCGTGACTTACCTCCCTTGGAGTGTGGGATGGACCTAGTGTCACTTCCAAGATTAGGTTACAAAAAGAATGTGGCTTCAGTCTTGGACATCCTCTTGCTCTCCCACTCACTTGCTCTGAAGGAAGCCAGCTGCGTGTAGTGAGCTGCCCAAGGGGGAGGCCCACGTGGCAAAGGACTGATGACCCTGGCCAACAGCCAGGGAGGACCTGAGGCTGCCAACAGCAACACGAGCAAGCTTCGAAGCAGATCCTCCCTGTGCCCAACCCTGAAATGACTGCAGCCCTGCGAGAGACTCTGAGACACAGGCACCCAGCTAATCTGCAGCCAGGTTCCTACCCCAGAGAAACAGATAATACGTGTTTGTCATTTCAGACTGCTAACTTTGGCGTCATTTGGTTCTCAGCAATAGATCACTAATACACTGAGCGCGAGCGCGGCCCTGGGCGATGGACTGGATAGAAACACCTTCCCAACTTCCCAAGGCGGACAATAAGAGCTTCTGACCCTTAGAAATGTGACTGCTGTCAAAAGTCAAAAAAAATCAGTTGCATGAATTAAGAAACACCTACCATGGTTTCATTTGTTTTGTGGTGGAAGATTGCAAACTTATCAGATAGAAAATAAAAACAAAATCCTGAGTTCTGGGAGGACCTAAAGAGAAGTCAACAGTTTCCGAGGATCAGGAGCCAGAACCTGCTCTGGGACTGTATCTCCAGGTGCAGAGGGACACACATTGCCCCATGGAGGAGAGGACATCAGGTGTGTGACAGGGCACTAAAAAACATCAAGTCACAGAGCGGAAAGGCAACCCTCTCTGTTCGCCTCCTAGCTGCTCAGAAGACAGCAAGGAGAAAGCCTCAGCTTAGTGTGAACAGGTCTTTAACACCTCTCTAACATTTGCTAATCTCCACTCCGACAAAGACAAAGCGGGCTCAGCCTAGGCCACGCCACCCCGAACCCGGCCCGATCTCGTCTGGTGAGGCAGGCTCCATCCCAAAACCTTGCAGGCCAGTCTCTGGCAGAACCTTACAAACATTTTTGGGCTTTCGTTGACTTATTTTTATAACCATCTTCCTCTTATGGCTGGAAGCACCGGCTTTTCATTCACTTTACTAATATCAAGTTTCCTTTTAAAAATAAATTTATCTTAATTACATGAAATAATGTCTTCATTTGCTTCAAAATAATGGTGGAGAAGGGCCCAGGGTATAGATGAAACATGACTGGCCATGATTTAAAGTTGGGTGATAGGAACATGGGAGCTTATGACACTAGTTCCTCTATTTTGCAATATCTTCCATGATAGATGTAAAAGCTGGAAAAACAAAAATAAATTTACCTAAGGAAAAAAAATCAGTCCATTAAATCAAATGATTGAGTAACTAACAGTACAAGTATTAACAGTACTGAGATGAGGCAAAAAAACCATTAAGGGGCCAGGCGCGGTGGCTCACGCCTGTAATCCTAGCACTCTGGGAGGCTGAGGCGGGCAGATCGCTCAAGGTCAGGAGTTCGAAACCAGCCTGAGCAAGAGTGAGACCCAGTCTCTATTAAAAATAGAAAGAAATTAATTGGACAACTAAAAATACATAGAAAAACTTAGCCGGGCATGGTGGCGCATGCCTGTAGTCCCAGCTACTCGGGAGGCTGAGGCAGGAGGATCGCCTGAGCCCAGGAGTGTGAGGTTGCTGTGAGCTAGGCTGATGCCACAGCACTCTAGCCCGGGCAACAGAGTGAGACTGTCTCAAAAAAAAAAAACAACCATTAAGGAAGCAGGTGATTCCCTGAAGAGGGGAAAACAATCTCTGGTGAAAAATGAAACTCCAGGACCAGGGGTGAGAGGGGCGAGAAGTAGTGCCAGGGACAGCCTTTTCAGTTGGGGTAAAACCTTCAACTTCTACACCTTTGCCTTCTCCAGGAAGCTTCTCCCACTGCCCCTCAGGCTGGAGCAGCTGCTCATCCTGGGCTCCCAGGTCCTCCCCACACCACAGAATCCAGTGATCTCCCCCTCTGTGCTGTGCTGTGTTGTATCAGATCCCCTGGCCCTTGATCATAGACAATGTCAATAAATGTTTCCAAACTAAACAAAATAAAGTGAGAGGACAAGACCCCACCAAAAAGGAATCACACTGTCAGGCCCTGAGAGCGGCCGGCACTGCCTCTGAGACCTGGGGCCCTCTCCCAGCCCAAGCGCAAGCCCAGACCAACACTTACCCGGTCAGAGTCCTGGGGGCCCCCATGAGATGCTCCGTCAGGGTTAAAGTGGTCCCCACAGCTAAAAAGGAAAGGTAGCAGGTGGGCAGCAAAGTGGCTTACAGGCCAGGCGGCCCACCCTCTTATCTACATTTGTTTCATTCATTCAATCAACAAACAGGCCTACTCTGCACTGGGTTTGGGTTGAGGGTATGGGAAAGAATTGGACATGGGTCCTTTGCTCAATAAGCTTCTGGTCCAGGGGAAATGCAGACGAGTAAACAGCTAGTTATACCATGACAAACATCATGACATGGGGACTCTTCTCCTCCTGTGTCCAGGAGTCCCCTTCTGTCTCAGAGGCAGTGAGGTGTTACAGGCAGGAGCTTCGAGGTCAGATCTTGATTCAGATCCCAACTCTAACTTTTACATGCTCTGGGGTCTTTGGCAAGTCATTTTGCCTCTCTGAGCCTATTTCCCCATCTGCAGATTGGGCCTGTGTGTGCCTCACAGAGTACTTGTGAGGACCAAGTGTGACAATGTGAGCAGGCTGAGGATGCTACCAAGGAGACTTCAGACAACGTACCTGTTGCAGTTCTGTGTGAGGTCCCCGTACTGATGGACGTGCAGCCCGTGCAGCCCAGGCTCCAGGCCATCAATGGTCCCCTCGATGAGACAGCGCTCAGGGGTCAGCTGTAGGAAGCGCACTACCCCCTGCACGGTGCCAGACCCCCCTAGAATGGCCACCGCTGCCCCCAGATTATCTGCAAGGTATCAGACACTCGGGCTGGCTTGCTGCCTCCCCCAGCCCCACCCCCTCATCAGCTCGGAAAGGCCATGGAAAGAGTCTCACAGAACCTTTCTGTCTTCCCCAAAGCCATTCCAACCAGGGTCCAAGAATCCTATGGTTAGATTTGTACCAGTTCTGGGCCACCTCCCTCCCAGAGAGGCGGAAGCCAAGGCCACAGTGGTTACTTACGCAATTGGTCGCTGCCCATGCCCTTGAGTACTGCCTGGCGCCCCGTGCCTTCCAGGAGGGCCTGCACCTCCTGGCTAGGCAGAGTGGTCTGCACCAGGACCATCTGGTTCTCCAAGTGCACCTCTACGCCCTGGACACCTGGGAGGAGAGAGGGCAGAGGGCAGCAGAGGGCTGTCACCTTGTGCTGGCAGCAAGGAAGAGGGAAACACATGGTGAAACCCATCCCCATTTCCACCAATTTTCCTGTGGCGGAGGCGTGCACGCAAGCTGCCTTCTAGCTGAGTAACCTTGAGTAAGCCTCTTAAGCTCCTCTTCTGCTTCTTTACATATCAAGTGGGGATAACACCATCGTGCCCCCAAGACTTTTCTGAGTCCTTGCTACATGCCAGGCACAGTTTATAACTTTTGAAACATAGATAATTCTTTGAAAAATGTTTTTATAAAAGTGGGCACAGGCTGGGCACAGTGGCTCATGCCTGTAATCCCAACACTTTGGGAGGCTGAGATAGGAGGATCACTTGAGGCTAAGAGTTCGAGAGTAGCCTGGGCAACATAGTGAGACCCCCATCTATACACAATACAGAACAAAAATAGGAGCATTATTCGCGATAGGCAAAAGGTGAAAACAGCCCAAATGCCCAAGAACTGACAGATGGATAAACAAAATGTGGCATCCATACAATGGACTACTACTCAGCAATGAAAATGTAGCACTGACACACGCTGCAATGTGGACCTTGGACTTTGAAATGTCATGGTACGTGAAAGCCAGTCATAAAAGACATTATACGATACCATTTATATGAAATGTACAGAATAGGTAAATCTATAGAGACAGAAAATATATTAGGGAGTACAGGTAAGAAAATAGGAGGGTGAAAGGTAATGGATACAGGATTTCTTTAAAAAGTGATGAAGATGTAAAATTGATAGCGGAGAGACAGTTGCATAACTCTGTGAATATACTAAAAACAACTGAATTGTACATTTTAAATGGGTGAATGTTATGGTATGTAAGAACTGAATTGTATACTTTAAACGGGTAAATGCTATGGTATGTGAATTATATCTCAATAAAGCTGTTACACACATTTAAAAAAGGGGGAGGGGGCTATTACCATCACGGGAGCTAAGATTTACTGGGCACACACTGTGGGCCAGGCCCCCTTTATGTGTTTTACCTGTATTAACTTATGTGATATTCACAGTAACCCTGTGAGTTAGGGACTTTTACCCTTATTTTACAGATGAGAAAACTGAGAGATTAAGTAACTTGCTCAAAGTCATGTTGTAGTAAGTTGTGGAACTGGAATTCATTCCAGGCAGCCTAACTTCAGAGCCCAAGCACTTAACCCAGACATTCTGCTCACCCTAGGACAATGGCCATAGCCCCCAGGCTGGGTAAGGACCATACCCCTTGTTTTCCTGTAGTAGCTCTCATTTCCCATGAGTAACTCACACTGCACTGATTATAATCCTCTGTTTTACTCACTAGGCTGCCAGCTCTGTGAGCGCAGGAGCTCTGTGTGGTCCACAAGGGTCAAGTTGAATAGTCAGTGTGTCAAAAAGAGCCTATGGAGTCTCCATTGCCCTTGAAAGCCCTCAAGTCAGCCCTGCAGAGCCTGCAGGGTGATTGTCACACATGCTCATGGACAGTCTCATGTAACTTCCACACCACACCATCTGAGGTATGATTTTAAAAACCACTCTGACTTCTAACGGAAGAGCTATTGAAGGGTGCAACAGAGGCAACAGGGAGCCCACAGACAAGGTTCTTATATGGGCCGGGGAGAGGTCGCTTGGATTAGTGTGGAGGCCTGAGTATGTTGTGGACACACAGTAGATGAGACTTCTTGATGGTCTGGCCTCAGCATAGGAGGGTTCCTAGACCCTGGGGTCTCCTCAAAAGAGCTGATTCACTTCTGAAGTGGGAGGGCCCCAAGTGGGAAACTCCTTGTAACTATGCACCTTCTGCATTCTTGACCTGAGTCTGAACCAAAAAGAAGGCTGCTTCACCAGCTAAGCAGCAATTCAGTTCAGCTGGTGAACCTCAGCAAGCGGCCAGACCAGCCCTTGGTTAGCTCAGAGCCCAGTGAGGGAGAAAAGAGAAAGCCACGGGGAACTCCACAGTGAGTGATAAGGATTCAAGGGGGTGAGCCCCAGCCTGGAAGATTCTCCCACTTCCCCCTGGGAGGAGAACAAAGCCCTCTTTCCCAAGGCCCCAAGCATCCCAGAGAGGGCAACTGTCTCTGTGCATTCTGGGAAACTACAACTTCCCTGCCCAGCCTGTGAGATAGTCAAGCAACCCAGACCAGAAAACACAGAATCACCAGAAGTCTTTAGCTGGTGCCCAAGAGACCTGCTAAGGGCTGTAAATGTCCCTGGGTCCAACAGAAAGTCCAGCCGTCTGCTCTCCCAGCAAGAATGTTTTACAGGAAGAGGAGGCCTTATATCCTGGGAAAGCTTTGCTCAGAAAATTCTCAGTGGAATGGCTCAGTCTCCATGAGACCCTTAGCCCCACCCCAAAACACATGGTCTAAGCAAGCCCAGCTTTGAGCTCTGTCACCTCAACCCTCCCTCCACCTAGATTATCACCTGTAAGCCCTTCCTCTCATAATCCCCCAAGATTTACTGGGCTCTTATTGCATACCAAAGACTTTTCTTAGGTGCTTTACCTGTATTAACTAATTTACTCTTCATGACAATCCTCCAGGATAGCTTCTATTATCATCCCCATTTAAACACTGAAGAAAACAAAGGCACAAAAAGTAACATGCATGAAGTCAGTGCCATTAAGTGGCATAGAGAGGATTTGGACCCAAACAAGTCTGACCCTAGAGCTCAAACCCCTAAGCACTATGCACACGGCCATCCTATGCAGAGTCCAGTGCTACCACTGTCCCAGTTTCAGAACCCATCTCATCTCATTCCCTCTCAGGACTGCTCCTCCATGACGTGTTCTGAATGCCACCCTGGCAGTTCTTGCATGCTCATTTTTACCTGAGTGCAGGGGCTGAGCCTGATACCCCTGTGAACCTGCTCCATACAAAGCCTCCAGGGTGTGGTCCATACCTGCCAAATGACTGGATGAACATTTAACTGAACCAAAGAAAGGCAGTTTCCAGCACCATGCTGGTGGCTCGCTTTCTCGGATCTTTCTGATTATGCCCGGTCATCTCCAGACCAGCTGGCCTTTTAAGAACCAGAAGCTATCTAGGATGGTACAGGGCCAGGGCTGCTGTTTGCTTTGTCAAGATCACACTGTTTCCCAAGCAAGAACTGCCTGTTTTCCAGGGCACTCGCTCTGTAGGAGGGGCTACACTCAGCCTAACTCTTCACTCCCCAGGGCACCTGAGGTTCAGGACAGCAGGACAGGTAGTTAGAGCCAGTAGAGGGCTCTGACAGGGCATACTTGAGAGCTCTAGGCTCCGCCTCTGGGTCTGTGTATGACTCAGAACATTCCTTCCACTCTCTGGGTTTCTGCATCTGTAAAATGGGAGCCGGGTGGGCTTAAGAGATTTGCCTGGTCCCTCCCAGAGGCCTCTGGACTGTGCAGAAAAGTTTATACGGCTCTTACCTGTCACCCCTTGCAGGGATTTGCGCACCGCGTCCACGCAGCTCTGACAGGTCATCTGCACGGCGAACTCCAGCTGCAAGGGCGGCAGGGACCCGCCGATCAGAGCTGGGGACGACTCCGGCGTGACCGTTTCACCACCTTCCCTATGACCACCCGAAAGGCCTGGGGACACGCCCCATGTGACCCCTCTACAATCGCCTCCTTCATTATCACGATCATTCCGGGATCACCCCGCAACACTCAGGCCGGGTGCCCAGCTACGCTCGCACCCCAGTTTCACCCGGTGGCCCCGCTCCAAGTGCCCGCTCCTTCCTCTCTCCCCGAAATAACAATCACCCCAGGGGCCGAGGCTCTCTGCCTGGCCTCGGCCCTCACCGTGCAGAGGGTCCCACGGTCCCCTGAGTCCGAAGCCATGGTGGACCCGGTCACCTGCCGGAGATAGCCACCTCCTCTGGCCCAGAAGCTCCCATCTACAGCCGCGTCGCGGGGGGGCGGGGCCTCGGAAGCCACTTTTGCCCCGCCTCCCAGCGCGTGCGCACGCAAGGCCCTGCCCCCAACGTGGGGGCGGAGGCCGCGCAGGCGCACTCGGGCCGCCCGGACCCTGGTTGCCTTGGTAACCGTTTGGCTCCCTCCGCTGAGAACTCGGCCGCCGCCAGCTCCAACATGGAGCGGCGGGACAAGCCAGAGTCCGAGCTCCAGCGGTTTTACCAGGGGCTGCTGCGTCCGCTGTCGCTCTTTTCCCCCAGGGCGACGGCCCCAGCGCCCGAGAAGCGCCGCCCGCAGGAGGGCCGAATTCTGCAGACTTTCCCTCTCGCGAAGCTGAGGGTGGCGCCGCTGTGCCGCCAGGTGTCCAAGCTGCTGGCCGGCAGCGGGCGGGCAGCGCGGGTGCCTACCGAGGCCCGACGCCGTCTCATCCAGGTCATCCTGGACGAGCTAAAGTGCAGCTGGCGGGAGCCTCCCGCCGAACTTAGTCTGAGCTACAGGGACAACGTGAGGCTGAGGAAGAGGCTGGAGTCCTACGTGCTGCTCAGCAGTGAGCAGCTCTTCTTACGCTACCTGCACCTGCTGGTGACCATGTCGACCCCCTTACGGGTCTTCACTGAGTCGGCCAACCTTACCCGGTTGGCCGCCAGCCTCGCCAGGGACTGCACGCTTTTCCTCACCAGTCCCGACGTCTACCGTTGCCTGCTCGCCGACTTCCTGGCCTTGCTGAAGGCAGAGCAGACCCACGCTGGCGTGGATAGGCTGCGTCCCGTCTGCCCCATGGGGGTTTTCAAGCTGTGCCCAATCCCCTGGCCTCACAGCACTGGCTTCGCGCAAGTGCCATGCTCTAGTCTCAACCTGAACTACCTCGTTCAACTCAGCCGCCCGCCAGAGTTTTTCAGCGAGCCCAGACCGGATCCAGTGAAGGAATTGAAGTCCATCCCTCAGTTGAAGAGGAGAAAGCCTCTCCGCTGGCTGCCCTCCATAGGAAAGAAGAGAGAAATCGACATTAGTGCGTCACAGATTGTGCCACCGCCCAGCTTATCTGTGACTCCCACCAGCGGGGCTTCACTTTTCCCCACTTCACCTCTCAAGTCCCAGCTCCGGAGAGGCCAGTCCATGCCCTCTCTGCGCGAGGGCTGGAAGCTGGCAGATGAGTTGGGTCTTCCTCCCCTCCCAAGTCGTCCATTAACCCCTCTGGTCTTGGCTGCAGAGCGCAAACGAGAGCTGGCTGGGGACACTGTAGCTGAGGATCTGAAGCAGTTGATGAAGATCGTGAAATTGGAGTGGACGCAATATCCACCACTGGACTCAGGTCTGCCCCCTCTCCTGGGGGTTGTGACCCACCGCCCAGCTGCAGGGCATCGCATGGAGGAGCTGCAGAGGATGTTGAAGAACCTCCAGGAGGAAGAAGCCTCTGGAAAGTGTTACCTCCAACCCCTCAAATCCCTTCCACTTCAACCACAGCCATTGACCATTACTTTGAAGCTAAGAAATGAGGTTGTGGTCCAGGCAGCTGCTGTACAGGTCTCTGATAGAAACTTCTTGGATTCTTTCCATGTTGAGGGGGCTGGAGTCCTGTACAACCACCTGGCTGATGAACTGGACCCCAGAGTCATCAAAGAAATGGATATTGGTCAGTTTACTGGCAGTAATATCAGGGAGATCTACAAGGAGTTGATGAGTGGTGTCTCTACTAACCACTTCCATTTTGACCAGGGGCCCCTGGTTGAGAATGCAGCAAATAAAGACTGGTCAGCCTTCTTGTCCTCAGCCTTTCTACGGCAAGGAAAACAGTCTGGAATCATCAACCCTGAGCTGGCTGGTCTTTACTCCCAGAGAGCAGATGCTTTACAGTCCAACCCTGAGAGGGTGCCCTCCCTCACATTACCCCAAGCTAGCAAAGGCTGGGAGAGGTGGTCAAACAAGGCCTCATGGATGAGCTGGTGGAAAATCACCTCATCTGTGGATGACTACTTCAACCACCTTGCCAACCATGAGACAGATTTCCTCCATGTCATCTTCCAAATGTATGAAGAAGAAGTTCCTGTGGAGATAGTGGCCCCTGTCAAAGAGTCCCTAGAGATTCAGCACCCTCCCCCCTTGCTAGAATATGAAGAGCCAGACTTTGTGCCAGGAGAGTGGGACTGGAACACGGTGCTGGAGCACAGGCTAGAAGCTGGGAAGACCAATCTCCTGGGAGAACCCCACAAAATCCTGAGCTTACAGAAGCGTCTGGAACAACTGTGGTCTATGCTTGAGATCCCTGACAAGGACCGGCTGGACATGGCCATCAAGTATAGCTCCAATGCCCGCCTGAGACAACTGCCCTCATTGGTGAGTGCCTGGGAGTGGGCCCTGAAGCCCATTCAGCTGCGGGAGATGTTGCTGGGGAGACTGGAGTGGTTTGAGGGACAAGCCTCCAACCCCAACCGTTTCTTCCAAAAGACTTACTTGGGCCTGAGTCAGCCCCTGGAGGAGAATCACGTCCGAAGCCATCTCCACAGGAAGCTCAATCTAGTGGAATCTTCTTTGGCTTCCCTCCTGGAAGAGATTGAGCTAATTTTTGGTGAGCCAGTGATCTTCAAAGGGCGACGCTACCTGGATAAAATGAAGCACGACAAAGTGGAGATGCTCTACTGGCTGCAACAACAGCGGCGAGTTCACCACCTACTCCGGGCCCAGAAGGCTCCCCACCGTTCAGCCCTGCTCCGGAGGCTCAGCAGCCAGTCTTTAATAGCTCCTGGGAATACTCCCACTGCACTTTAACCAGCCCAAGTGCTTCAGATTCCTCCCTCACTCCCAAACACCCAGGAGCTCACCCAGACCTCTTGACGACTTCGGAAGAAGAAATATGGGTGTCTATATCCGGAAGTACAGGGTTCAGGAATATTGTGCTCCGAACTATGAAGGGACTGAGATTAAAACTTTGTTTTAACAGTGAAAGTTCTCATAAAAGAATCCCCAAGCCCAGTATTCCCATTTATGTCAAGACTTGCATAATACAAGCAAAATCTCATATGTCAAAAGAACTGTGACCTTGGAGTTCATTGTAATGGGAAAGGTCAGACACAGGCAAACCATGGTCTTTGGAACAACTTAGTTTGGCATTCCTGTCACATTACATTAAATTGGCTGATGAGCGCCCCAGATCGAGAGGCTCTCTGGCATCATGCTAAAGAGCGAGGGCTCCAGAGTTAGCAGGTGTGGGTTTAAATCCTGGTCGTGTATCCTTGGGCCAGTTACCTAACTTCTCTGCACCTGGATCATCATATGTCAGATGAAGGGGTGTGGTCCAGGTTTTCACCTCTTCCAGTTCTAGCGCACTATTGGTACGGCTAAAATTAATTAACATTTTACCAGTTAACAAGCACACGGTAGAAAGGTATGTACTGAAAAGTAAGTCTCCTGCCCATACCTATCTCCAATATCGCAGTTCCCCTCCCTGGAGTTAATAACTGTTACCAGCTTCTTGTATATCTTTCTACTTAGCAAACATTTATTGAGCACCTACTAGGCATTAGGTGTTTGGTCTATATCAATGAACAAAACAAAGATCCCTACCCTTTGTAGAGTTCGCATTCTACTGTGGGGAAACAGGCAATAACCACAAACATAGTACCTAAGCACATCGAATAGTAGAATGTTAGAAGAGGATGAGTACTGTGGAAACAAGAAAAAGTAATATTGGGTAAAGGAAAAGAGAGGGTAAAGGATGTAGTTTTAATTAGAGTGGTCAGTGTAGGCCTCATTGAGAAGGTAAAGATATGAGTAAAGGCTTGAAGGAGATGAAAAAGGGAGCCCTGTGGACACCTGAGAGGAGAACTTTCCTGACAGCCATTATAAAGCCCTAAGGCAGGCAGGTGCCTGGTATTCCGGGACCAGTAAGGTGGCCAGTGTGGGTAGAGCGAAGGGAGGGAGAAAGATGAGTAAGAGGGGTCATGACAAGGTGCCAAGGAGCAAGTTAGATTATGGAAGGCCTCAGGGGCCATTGTGTGAACTATTTCAGAGACAGCCTATGCATATATGAGCATGCTTGTATATGTTATCTATTCATATATTTATAACTACACCAATGGTAGCACACTCTACCACTACTTTGCCCTCTTTTTTCACCTAACATGCTTAGGGCTCATTCCATATCAGCATACATATAGCTGCCTTATTCTTTTTGACAGCTATATCATATCCCATTTTGTGTATTTATATTTTATTTAACTAGTTTTTTGTTATTGGACATTTATAAACAAAAACAATGCTCTAAAAATCATCTTTTTCATCTATTTAGCATGTTCAACTATATCTAAAGTTTAAGCTCCTTGAGGTAGAATTACATCTGAGCGTAAGGGTTTGTAATTTTTTTTTTTTTTTTGAGACAGAGTCTCGCTCTGTTGCCTGGGCTACAGTGCAGAGTGTAGAGACCCCTACACTTGCCCAGGCTAGAGTGTAGAGACCCCATCTCTACTATAAATAGAAATAAAAATTGGCCAACTAAAAAAATATATATAGAAAAAATTAGCCGGGCATGGCGGCGCATGCCTAGTCCCAGCTACTCGGGAGGCTAAGGCA
>CAUYRT010023213.1:0-26993 GCA_963574885.1 Lepilemur ruficaudatus
AGTAGGACTGAGCGGGAGGCGAAGGGAAGACCGGTTGGTGGCCACAGCCCGTACCGGTGGCCGCGGCGGAGTAAGCGGCGACAAGGCTCCGTGCGGCGTTTACTTGACTAGGCCAGAGCCGCCATGGCTGTGGAGTTTGGGGACCACGCCAGCGGGTTCCGCCACAATGAGGTGATCAGGTTCATTAACAATGAAGTCCTCATGAATGGAGGCACCTCAGACTTCTATGTGGCCTTCCGCTCGCGACCCTGGAGTGAGGTAGAGGACCGGCTTCGGGCCGTCGTGGCAGATCCCCAGGTGCCGCGCGCTCTTAAACGGGCCTGTGCCTGGAGCGCGCTGGCCTTGAGCGTGCGAGCGGGTGTGAGGCAGCGGGAGCAGCAGACGCGCCGAGTCCGGCGGCTGCAGGAGCAGGTGGAGGAGCGCGAGTTGGCTTCCTGGGCTATGGCGTCTGAGCTACAGCGGCTGCGCGATGAGCGTGAGGATGCGGCCACGCAGCTGCACTTCACACGGGCCGCTCTGCAGCAGGCGCTAAACGAGCGTGAAATGCTACGAGGAAGGCTGCTCCAGCTCCAGAGGTCGGCCCAGGCCACCCCGCTGGCCCTTGACGTAATGCCTGCGATGGGAACTGAGCAGCCTGGGGCCGCAGTCTGTCCTCTGAATGCAGACCAGCAGGGGCAGATGGTGGCCCCAGGGGCACAGGGCGGGATGTATTTTGAGGCCCAGATGCCAGCCCCGGCAAGTGTTCTTTATATGCCAGGACACCCAAGTCCCTGGGCCCAGGCCATACAACCCCCTCTGCCAATGCCAGGGCCATACCCATTACCATTCCAGGCACCAGTCCCAATGGGATTCCCAGTCTTGCCGCCTCCACCACCTCCAGTAGTCATGGAAGCAGAAAGAGCAGTAGTCCCACTTCAGATGCCTCCTGTGGGGATCTACCCACCTGGCCCTTGGGCTGCAGTGGGCTCCCGGGAGGACATGGCCCCTCTAGGGTACCAGAGGGGCTACATCCAGGAACAAGGTTCTGTGATCCAACAGGGGTCAACCCCCCTAGGAGACAGCAGAAGCCACAGCCAGAAGGAAGGTTCAGAGAGGCCCCAGGGGATACCCGTCCTGGGCAACAATGAGAACCGCAGCCAAGAAGATCCAGGGAGGTCCCAGGGAATGTCCCTTCTCGAGGCTGCTGGGCACCACAAGCCAGATGATGCAGAGAGGCCCTCGGAGATGGCCCCGCTGGGGGACAGCAGAAGCTACAGCCAGGAAAAGGGTCCAGAAGGACCCCAGGGGATGGGTCCCCTGGGGGATAGAGAGAGCCAAAACCAAGAAGAAGGTCCAGAGGGGCCCCAGGGCACTGTCCTCCCCGGGGACAACAGAAGCCATAGCCAGGAAGAGGGCCCAGAGAAACCCCAGGAGACTGTCCCCCTGGAGAAGAAAAGCCACAGCCAGGAAGAAGGTCCAAAGAAGCCTCAGGGGACTATCCCCCTGGGAGACAGCAGAAGCTACATCCAGGAAGACAATGCAGGGAGGGCCCAGGGAATCTCCCCCCTGGAGTATAGCAAGAGCCATGGCCAAGAAGGAGGTCTAGAGAGGCCCCAGGTGACACCCCTGGGGGATAGAGAAAGTCCAAAGAAACAGCAGCCTCAAAAGCAGAAGGCCAAGCAACCAAAAGGGAAAAAAGCCTCAAAATCCCAGCAACAGGAGAAGCCTGCCCCAAGCTGCAGTCCAGTGAATTGGGTCTGCCCATGCTGTAAAGCCATGAATTATTCATGGCGCACAGCCTGCTATAAATGCAAGAAACCCATTATGCCAGTTGAGAGTGGAGACATTAACCCAGGACAAACTCAATGATTTCAGGAAGGTAAGTAAGAATGGAAATACCCCAAAGAGAAACCAATTTCCGTAGAATTCTGATCAAAAAGTAACTTATTTACTTCACAGAGAATTTGAAACCAAAATTACCACAGACAAATAATCCATTATCCTATTACCCAAATTAACACTTTTTTATCATTGTGGGTACACACACACACACACACACACACACACACACACGTATGTGCATATTTACATTCTTTTATTCATTTACTTGAACAAAGAGGGACTGCTTTTGGGTATCACAATCACTCTTTAGGGGATTTCTAATTGCATTTCAGTTTTGCTTGCAGGTGGTGGATTCCAGATAGCTGTCACTGATTGATTGACACCCTGAAGAAGCTGAAGTCATGAAGCCTTCTTTTTTCCCCACTCCCTTCTGTTTTCTTCTTAACCTCCTTTTTCTGAAAAGGCCATGTATTTGTTTGTGATTTTAGAGTTATAAGCTGTGATTTTAGAGTTATAAGCTGTGTTGAATTTTAGGAACAACACTTTTCTTTGAAAATGCTATTCCTGCTTGCTTTTTGTCACTTTTATTTTTTATTTTTTTATTTTTTTGGAGACAGAGTCTCTCTCTGTTGCCCGGGCTAGAGTGCTGTGGCGTCAACCTAGCTCACAGCAACCTCAAACTCTCGGGCTCCTGAGTAGCTGGGACTACAGGCACGCACCACCATGCCTGGCTAATTTTTCTTTTCTTCTATTTTTAGTTGCCCAGCTAATATTTTTTTCTATTTTTCGAACTCCTGACCTTGAGCTGTCCACCTGCCTCGGCCTCCCAGTGTGCTAGGATTACAGGCGTGAGCCACCGTGCCCGGCCTTTTTTTTCTATTTTTAGTAAAGACAGGGTCTCACTCTTGCTTAGGCTGGTCTTGAACTCCCGAGCTCAAGCTATCCTCCTGCCTCAGCCTCCCGAGTAGCTGGGACTACAGGCATGTGCCACCATGCCTGGCTAATTTTTTCTAATTTTAGTAGAGATGGGGTCTCACTCTTGCTCAGGTGGGTCTCGAACTCCTGAGCTCAAGCGATCCTCCCGCCTTGGCCTCCCAGAGTGCTAGAATTACAGGCATGAGCCACTGTACCTGGCCTGATTTTTGCAAGTTTTACAAGTGAGGTTTTGTTTTTGTGTGTCAGCCCCACCAAACTTGCTTGTTGCTGAAAAAGCTGAACCTGTCTCATTAGAAGATCTCTCAAGACTGAAAAGAGATAACAGCTAGATTCTGAAGTACCCACACCTTAGACCCCCACTGGCTGAAGCCAAGAAGAGTGAGAGGAAGTCAGGGAAGAAAAGATGCTTTGGCACTGATTAGGGGGAAAGGGGAGAGTAAAATAGGTTTGTTAGGATTAATTTTTTTCTTTGGGACAAGGAATTAACTTGGAGGAGTTCAGGGAATTGTAATGTTAAATTGTATAGATGATAGCAACTTTGACGAATTTCATTTAATTCATAAGACAAATAGTTATTGTGTAGTATGTATTAGGAGCTACACTTATATGTTATTATCTGGTGTACACATAATCCTTTTTGGTGAGTTTGATTATAAGACAAGAGAAAGCATAATTTGGGATACATATTAGATCAGAGGTGTCTTTGCCTTGCATGTAGTGTGGCCTTGGGTAAAACCAATTAAGTAACATCCAGATCCATTTTTGCATTTGTAGGGGGCCGATGTGAAAGAGACTTTCATGAAAGGTCTTGAGTAACCAAACTGCTCATCTCATTAGTCCCAGATGAGACAAATGGGCAGTGGCAAAGTTTAGGAAAGTGGCCTCACACAAGTACAGGCAGGGCTTTTCTCATCCTCTGCTGATGTCTTCCCTTGAGAGAGACAGCTATTTTCCTGGTTGCCCGCTAGCCAGCCTGAAAGACCACTGAGATACCTTGAGTAAAGACGGTGCTTAGGGGAGTGTTAGCTACATGCTCCAGCCCTTAGCCTTGGGCTGCTCCCTTCTTTCCAATCAACAGTGGATGAAGAACAAAATGGATTTCAAGAACACACATCAGGGCCACCAGGTATGGATGGTGCTTCTCTTGGGAGGACTAATTGGGTTAAAAATAGAACTGGGCTGGGGTGAGAATTCTTTTTGTTTCTTTTCTTTTGCTTCTCCAGAAAGTGAGAATTAATGGGGTGAGAACTCTTGAGGGTGCCTTGGACCCCTTCTCTTCCTCTTGTGTTCTCTGCAGGCTCTGCTCCCCCAAGGCAAGGAGGGACCCACGGTGGAGCCCAGGAGTGGGAGGTTACATCCGCCTCCAGTCTGAGCTAAACTGTCCTCGAGTTCCCCCACGGAATCCCACCCAGCTCACCAAGATCAACCTTTGTCAGCGGCTTTCTGTTCTAACGCATAATAAAGAGTGTGCACTTGCCTGCTGTGTCTTCTGTGTACTGTGTATCTCGGCGCAGGTTTGCCCAGGATGGCAGCTTAAATCTGCATCTTGCCTCCGTCCCACTGAGGTGAAGGGATCTCATTCATTCTTAGAGGGCCCCTGCTTTTCTGATGAGTTACCCAAGAATTGGGGGCACTTCTGCAGGGCCTTCAATCCATCGTGATTGTCCCTGCTACCCTTACCATCTTAAGTCCAAGTGGTCCCTCGAAGGCGAGCATGTCTTCTACTCCAGGGGTACAAGGGATGAGGAAGGGAGGGTGCTTCTGCCTAGGCTGGGAGCCCTAATGCCCGGGGTCCAGCCTCCCTCTGTGTACCAAGAAGCCATTTCCCTGAGACTCTGTCTCTCTGAGGTCTCCTGATGTCCTATGAGCAGAAATTTTTCCTCTGTATTTCTGCGTTCCAAGGCACTGTCCCCTTCCTCCTATGCATAATCCTGTCATTCTCAGGATTCTGGAAAGCAGCGAGGCTGTGGACTGTCTGCTCACAAGACAAATGTTCCATGAGGCTGAGGGGAGTGGAGGCCAGCTACCTGCTTGGTACTTGGACAGAGAACAAAAGTGACCCTGCCCACCAGTATTCTCACTTCCTTCAGAGTCATGATTTCTGGGAGAGCCCTGGAGAGGAAGGGGTCCATCAGGGATGTCAAACCCAAAGCTAGGTTTTCTGGATTAGGGGCTGGTCTTGTGATACTATATGCTGATAGCTCCTTAGAATTTTAGGAAGATGAGACTTGGGAATTTTCCAGCATAATCCATTTTCATATACCAGCAGGTCATTCTAGATTTTACTACAGTTGTTGCTTTTATGGCTTCAAAATGGACTCTGCTGTTCATTGGCATGCTTTTAGGCCTTTATGAAAACAGACTTACCCTGTGCATAGCTTTTTTTTAAATTGAGATATAATGTACACACAGAAAGATGCATAACTCCTAAGTGAACATCTTCACATTTAAAAAAATCTTTTTTTATAGCTTTTATGTATTTTAATATGATTATATAGTCTTTCAGGGCTGATATTTTTCAGAGTAACCTGAATCATTGAGGCTGTTAAATCATTACTTTCTTCTAGACTGGGTACATGCAAGAAAAGGCAGCAGGTTTCTGGCATAAGCCTGGGCTTCGGTGCCAGAGAAACCTGAGTTCAGATACTTTCTCTGTTACTCACTAGCTGTGTGACCTCAAACAAGTTACTGAACTTCTCTGAGCCCCAACAGGTGTTAGTTCCCTTTCCCTCCCCTCAGGGTTCTGTTCTGGATGCTGTGGGAATGAGTGTAAGGGATTAATAATGATACCAAAAACTACCATTGAGTGCTTACTATGTGCCATGTACTCTAAACACATTATCCCTTTTGGTGACTTTATAATAGGTACCCATATTAATAATTTTTCAAAGTTGGAACTATTGCTCCCATTTTACAGATGTGGTAATACCCAAATTTGGAAATTGGTGAAGTCTGGCTTCAAAATGAAATTTTACTGGTTCCAGTGTCTATGCTTTTTTCATCATATCACAGTTGCCCTAACCTTTTACCCTTACTAATATGCTTGCATGTTAATAGGGTCATTCTTAAACCCAATGAAATGACTTGTAATGGAGGGACTTTGAGGCATAGTGGCACTCTGGTGGTCATGAGCTGCTCTTTTAGAATCTCAAGTTTTGGGATATGTGACTACCTAGGCTGCCAGTGAGTATGGCCATTTATTATCTTAGTCACCCAAACTGGAAAAGCCAGTAATTTAGGAAGTGGGAGTGACTTGTGTTTGATTCAGCAGACCAGCCTTATGAAAATTTGCATCCGGGTTTCATATTAAGATAAAACACATCTTGGCTGCTTATCTAAAGTTTATCTGAATTACTCAGTTTTTGTTTTACGTAGATAAAGTGCTAGCTCTAAAAGTCCAATATACAGTATGTGTATGTGTTTTTCAGTGAGGAAGGCGGGGGAAAAGGAGACTTCAAAAACTTCAGACTCACATTGCAAAACGGAAAAGAGAATTGATGCTTTTTAAATCTTGGTGCTAAATCTATGACAGAGTGGCAAAGAAATACACAATTTTCCTATCATGTGCTTCATAAAGTCTCAACACCCAATGGTAGTGGCTTCTTATGTGGTACAGGCACCACATAGCACTCTTGAGTGGTTTCCTCACTTCTGGCACATAACAGATGAGTAGATCCACTGGCACTAAACCTCATAGACACTTAAGGATACTAAATAGCCCTAGCCTGTGACCTTACAAGGTTGCTGTTGAACAGATTTTTCTCATTGACTATACTGTTTATTTTTTAGCGTTTAAGAAAAGAGTTCAGAAACAGTAAAATAGGCATAGGAAGTATTGCTGCATTGGATATCAATAACCTCAGGAGACCTAGTAGAATTCCTTAAGTACAACCCCCTATTTGGTTCACTGTTGGAAGCACTCTTTTCAATGGATCTAAGAACTACCCTACTAGGTCATATCCTGAACCATCCAGCCTAACTCCTCTGGGGCATAAAGCAATTGTGGAAAAGCACCATATCATCCCGAGTGTCAATTTTAGAGATAAGCAATGCTACTAGGAATCTCTTGTTTCTTCTGTTACTTTACAGATCAGGTAAACAGCATGCATTCAGAACCGAATTGTTATCACTTCTCAGCCTTTTGGCTAAGATCAAGTGCAGAACAGAATTGTTGTGAGTTGAGCAATGTGCTCTACTCTGTGGAAGTGATTGTTATTGCCCTCAATGACCTCCTATAAGAGGAAATAAGGTAAATACATACCAAACCATACTCAGCCTTTTCATTGATTCTTCCATTATATTTTTGGCCTGTAGATGTCAATTTTTGAAAGATTCTACACATATATCAAATGATATCAATTAATAAGTAATTGTTCATTTAACATTAAGAAAGACTATATAATTATAAAGTTCCCTCATACTAAGTTGATATAATTCTAACTAAAAGCAGTCACTTGCCATTTTAGCTTAGGATTTTTGTGAGGATTCAATGAATTCTATTGTTATTACTATTATTATTATTACATGCAGCATAATCACAGGCAAATGGACCATTTTACTAGGTTCTTTGTAATACTGACAATACCTCTGGATCAATCAATACTACTTTCTTAAAATTCTATGAATTTTGGAAAAATAAGTTAGGAACAGCCTCTGTAGAAAGCTAGTAGTTTTGATAGATGCTAAGTGCAAGTAAGTGCAAAAGGATTTTAGAGGAATCCCAGTTCAGTATGTACCATTTTGGGTTGCAAAGCTTCCTTGATAGCCAGGTGGTTTCAAATTTTCCCCCCAGGTCAATGAAAAAGTTGCCAGGAAAATTGACTTTGTTTTACTTCAAAATTCTATGCAGTATTACAGCTTCACTTGAAACATTCTCCAGCTCTTTGTTTTTTATGTCTATATCTACTATTTGAGGTTTTCTTCTTCATGCTGCACTACATTACAAAGATAATTGTACACAAGGCAGAAACCTATGATTACTTTTGTGGTAAGCAGCATTAAACCATACCACAGTGTTTATAAAATGATGACAAAGAGCTCTCTGAGGATTTTGTCTGTAAGTAAAAGTTTTAGATTTAATCTCATTTATTTTTTGCTTGATATATATTTATTTTGGTGAGCCATATTGGTTCCAGGAAAGAAAAAGATCAAGGAAGTGTTGAAAATGTCATACCTTTACCACTACAATTCCTGATATTGTCTAGACAGTTTTGAAACTTCAGAACATTTATGACCTGCTTTGTGAAAGACTCTTGCTATTGAACTCCCTGCTGATCAATGATTCTAGCATTTTTTTCATGAAATACTTATCACTGAGATGGAAAAAATAATTCCCATGTTGTGTATGTAACTACAAAATGCATTTAGAAATCCACCATTAGCTGTTTTGTTTGCTGGGTTATAATATTTAATTTGTATTTACAAAGCTGCTTAGGGAAATGTTTATAGTCCACTTCATTTCATACCCTTAGCAAATTTTGGCATTTGTGAATGTATAGATCAAAGCAGTCATCTACATTTTAAAGCATCAGAGGTTTCTTAAAAAATGTCCAGGCAAAGATATATAAACAAAATAACAGTCTCTTGGGCTTTAATCTTTTCAATTAAGCTCTAGTGATGGAATTTTATTCTTGAGCTTTCAAGAAAGAGAACAGATATTTTAGATGAAAAGCTAGAGCCTCATTTACAAAGAAGTTTTTTTTTTGTTGTTGTTCTGATATCATACCCTGAGGGCCCACACCTAGGGCAAAGGGAGGCAGAGAGAAGATTCTGTCAGGATCCAAAGGCAACTGGTTGATGAGACCAAAAGAGCTATGTGATGATTTATTTGTCTGTCAGGTGCTGAGGTGTGGGATGTGAAGTGTTGTTTCTATAAACCAAAATGAGGCAGACCACAAGGTAGACATTGGTAAATGATGAATGTGAAAGAAGTCAATGTCAGAAATGATATACTTCTTGAGGCAAATTAGAGGCCACACTCTCTGCAGAGGGTTCTCTCTATAAAAGGGAAAGAGGAGGGGAGAGAAAAAGGGAGCTAACTAGGTGCCAGGTACTGTATTAAGATCTGAGTGTGGTAAGAAAAAATATGACATCATCTCTGTCTCCTAGGAGCTCACAGGCTAGTAGGAAAAAAAGCCTTGAGTATCTGTTAGGTTCCAGGCACACTGCATGTGCCATCTCATTTATCCTCATGGAAAAAGATAAAAACTGGCAAGGAGTGGCCTCCATTTGGTTTAGAAAAGGGACAAAAGGAGAATTGGGCAATAAGACCTTATGTGTGTATCCAGGTCTTCTCAGGATAGAAGATGCCCAGATCACTTTAAAAACAAAACAGAACAAACTCCAAACTGCACAGTGTTCTGTTATTTTGAATGGATAAGCTGATGGTCCAGATTGCAGACCTGTAAGCCTGTGTCAAGGAAACAGACTTTGATGCTGAAGACCCTTCCAAGACATAGTAACAAAAGAGCCCCAGGCTGAAACAGTGTATTGGATCTGGTAAGGCATATAGATAGACATACACATGCTATTAGTCAGGGCATGGGGCTGGTTGACACATGAAGTGTAAGAAGAATATTCTAGAAGTCAAAATTATGGTTGCTAGATAGGAAACTGAATTCTGAGCAATCCAGGGCAGTGACCTCACAATTGATGTTGGGAGGCAGAAGAGGACAGTGGCTCAGAGGCAGTGCAGAGGCTCTGCAATCAGTGGCCTGTGTTCAAATTCTGGGCCTGACACTGACCACTTGTGCTACCTTGAGCAGGCTACCTAGGCTCTCTGAGTTTTGGCTTTGATGGTAAAATGGGAATAATAATAGTATTTGTATCATAGGGTTGTTCATATAAGTAAATGAGATAATACATTCGAAGTGCTTAGCAGGATGCCTGGAATGTAGTATGCAGTTAACAAACATTAGCTGCTGATTTTATTCCAAGAATAAAACCTCAGAAGCAGGCAGAATTTCAACTAGAATTAGGGGGCTTCCTTTGAGTCACGAAGGAGGTAAAATTAGGACAAGTAAAAGCAATAGTACATAGAAGACAGAAAGATAAAGAGCTTGCCATTTTAGAGTGTGCTGGTTTAGCATATAAATTGAGTTAGATGTGCCACTATTATGCCCCTAGAGCCCCATCCTTTCCTCTGTCTCAGCTCTTATCAAGTAAATTGTAATTGTCTGCTTGTCTGTCTACTTCACTAGACTACAAGCTACTTGGGGACAATAGCGTGCTTTTCTTTTTTCTAAATTAAGTACCTACTAAAGTATCTGGCATACTGTAGATGCTCATAAATGTTGCTTGAAATAATAAATATATTTAAAACAGGCTTAAACAATTCTGTCTCTGGCTTTTCACTTATAACAGGGCATTTAGAAAAATTAGCATCATAGGTAAATCCAGATATTATCAAAAAGAAGTGCTCTTTTTTCTAAAGACACTTTATTTTTTTTTCTTTTCTTATTTTTGTAAAGGAAGTGAATTTTAGTAAGTGCTGAGAGAATGTGTAAACTCACCGCAGATGACAGTATCATAACACTGTCGCAGGAGAATTCACACCTATAGATGAGCTAGTGGAAGAACAAAGTTAGTTTTGAAAGGTTAGAGAAAAAGATTTTGAAATGTCAGATCCACTCCATGAAACTGGCCACCCTTAGCATCACTCTTTTAATCTACCTGGGCTTGAGAATAGCTCGGGCATTAGAAATGAAGACAATTAGCACCTCAGACAGGACATCCACATGCAAAATTCTGTCACCTCTCAGAGATGAAGGAGGTGACAAGATTATTTTTTTAATTTTAAAAATATTTTAATTATAGGTACATAATGGTTGTATATCTTTATAGGGTACATGCGATGTTTTGATACAGGCATACAATGTGAATTAATCAAATCAGGGCAATTGGAGTATCCACCACCTCAGGCATTTAACATTTCTCTGTGTTAGGAACATTCTGATTCCACTCTTTTAGTTATTTTAAAGTATACCCTAACTTATTGTTTATAGTCACTTTGTTGTGCTATCAAATATTGTTCATTCTATCTAAGTAACTATATTTTTGTACCCATTAACAATCCCCACTTTATTCCCCCTCCCCAGTATCTTTCTCAGCCTCTGGTACCTGGCATTCTGCTCTCTGAGGAGGTGACAAGTTTAGATAAGAAGACACTTTCAACCTTGGGTGACAGTTTTTCTAACTTTCAATGCTTTTATATTTGATTTAAATGGCATTTATATTCTAAAATGTTGTAGTTTTCTTTAAAGTGTGAAGCTCACTTCCTTCACCCTGTGATTTGTATTTCTTAGGTTATTTTAAAACAACTAGAACAAATATTTTCCCCCTATTGGGTGAGACTTCAGGAAACAGGTCTTGCTTCTTACACATAAATGAATTCAATCCATTTCCCCTCTGTTTCTCTCTAAAGCATGTTTGGCTTTCGTTTAGAGCACAGAATGTTAAAGCTGGAAGTGACCTTAGGGGTCATCTGGTTCAACTCCATTTGACAGATGGAGAAAATGAGGTTCAGACTCTCATAATTACTGGACCATTCATCTTGCCATTTCAAAGGTGGGCCAGAGGCATGCAGAATCAATATCGTGTGTGTGTGTGTGAGTGAGAGAGAGAGAGAGAGAGAGAGAGAGAGAGAGAGAGAGAGAGATCCTTTCAGTATTTTTTCTTTTGTTTTCTTGAGATCATTAATTTCATTTATTCATTCACACAACAAATATATGTAGTGTCTACTACATGGCAAATCCTGAGGATATGAGGATACAGTGGTGAATAAAGGACACAAAATCCTGCCATCATGGACTTTATATTCGAGTGGAGGGAGATAGACAATAAACAATTAATCAGATAATTCTGCTCCTAAGTGGATTATACTTGTACTTGGAGGCCCATTTTCTTAATTCTTTCTCTGTTGGTACCTCCCTTATCTCCATTGCTCACTTTTTTCATTTTTCCCCCTTTCCTCTCTTGTGTGTATGGGGAGAGAGAAGGCAGAGAGCCATTTTGATTCTTATGTTCTCTACGCTTCAAGCTCAGTGTGAAGATTTGAATTTGCTAAAGTCAGGTTTAGTACTCGTACAGCACTAGAGTGAAGATGTCAGTATTTTTCATCAACATTGCACTAGTGGGCTGGCTCAGCTGTCAGCTTGCTTGTGAGATGACAATGAGGTACTGGATGTGAGAGTTGTACTATTACCTTATAATTTATCTGTTCCTTTTTTATGTGATTTTAGTTGTACTGAACCCTGTCGTGCCTGGCTGCTTTGACAGGTGTGCTATTTTAGCAACACAGAACAAAACAGAGAAAGAAAAGAAGAATGCATGGTATGCTTGTGCTGTCAGATCCAGGTTGCTCTGTTCCTAAGTTTGTGGATGATTTGTTCAGAGAGAAAAAAGGTTAGGTTTGGTTTTTACCTATGCAATACTGAATGTTCTCACAGTTCACCTCACTGGTGGGCTGTTGCCCATGTGGACTGATATAAAGGGATCCACCTCCCTGTCTTTTCCTTTCATATTTGAGATTTCATGATTAATTTCTCTGGGCTAACCATTTGCCTGCTCAAAATACAGAGAGTTCAGGGCAGACTAACTTCTTAAGGTCTTAACAATGGAGTAGGCATTCACGTATCAGATTAATTTCTTCCTTGATCCAAAGCATGAAAAGGAATGAGAAACAGAGTTGGTCAAAAACACGTGAGCTAGGAAGATGATGAGGTAATCGTGGCCCAATTCCCGAGAACCAGCCCCAAATGTCACCTTGAATGCTTATTTTTGATTCTTGGTGGTGAAAATGGTTGTAGGAGGCTTATGTTTACACTTCAGCTACTAAGGCAGGATGCTCTTCAATCCAGAAAGAGAGATGCTACTAGCTACCGCTGAAATCTTAGAGGATTGTTCTTAACCCTAGCAGATGGCGAGCAAATTTGGCACAAGGCAGCTCTGTGCATCCAATCCATTGGTAAAACATATGAGGATTTAAATATTGGTCTCCCTATTGAGCTTTCAGCCTTGCCATATTCTCGGGGAACTAGGCACTGCAGTTGTGGAGGGGATACAACAGCATAGCTTCAGCTATTAAATTCCAATTTTAAAAGTATTTTACATAATCTAAAGGTACATATATAAGATCGTTCAGCTTCAGGCATTAAAAAAGTCTTACTCTAGTGAAAATGAAGGAAGTTTTGGGCAAATGTTACCCAGCACATTTTGAAATAGAAGCAATGCTTTATTTCAGAGAAGGGAATGAAGATTGAAAAGTTTTGAAAAATTAATGACAGTTTAGCATCAATTAAAGAAAAAATATTTGCCAGAAACAACAGAGAAAAAAAAGTTACAGCACAATTATCAACACTGGCAAAATGATTTAAAACAGATTTTGTGGCCGAAATGCTGAAAGGTGGGCCCTATATACCAAAGGGACATAGAAATGCACATAAAGACAGAGCACCAATTAAATGATTCATTATCTGATTAAAGGCCCATTAAATAGATAAATCTGGAACATCTTTGAACATACATTGTGATTTTTGTACTTCAACCAGCACTTTTGGTATCTTGGACAAGGTGTTAGGGGAAAAAAAAAATCAATATTGTCTTAGGATCAAGATTGCTCAAGATGATTGCATGAGGTAAGAGGAGAAGGGAGCAGAACAACGTGCCCAAGGTTTGTTGTTCACATACTATGTCTGACTCTGGAGGAGCCTCATGGTCATGTTCAGTGGTGATTACACACTGATAATACTGGTAGTTTCGGTGTTTTGTTCTCAGAGCTTTTGGTCCTTTCATTTTGTCGGTATGTTTCTGCCCCACATGATGGGCCCACATACTGACAGAAGCATGTACAACTTGCCTCTATCATCAACCCCTTTGGGGACTAGTTAAGCTAAGTCATCCCTGGTGGCTCCTGAGAAAACTGCAAGAACAGAAGCATTACCAGGCATCTCTGTCTGTGTGCAAGTCTGTATTGGCAGTACAGCCCAAATCTTGCAAGGTCCTCCTTCCAACGTGCCTCCCTTCTTCCTATGAATCCTGTGTTGGGGGGTGGGAGATTGAACCCTGCGGCAAGTTCAGTGGAATCAAGCTGCTAAATTGCTGAGCTGGTTTTATTGAAGTGTGAGCAGGAGGTTGTAAGGAAGGTAGACAACATCCTGTTGTTCGGGTGCTTCTCTCTATTTTGCACATCTGCCAGTACTGGGAGTCAGGTGGCTGACTAGTGCCTGGCTGCAGTAGCAGCGGCATCTCCCTTTTACCGTCCCTGCCTCAGCGCGACCAGGAGTCCATCGGGCCATGGACGCGGTGACTGTGTATCATGGCAAAATCAGCAGGGAAACAGGGGAGAAGCTTCTGCTCGCCACGGGGCTGGACGGCAGCTATTTGCTGAGGGACAGCGAGAGCGTCCCAGGCGTGTACTGCCTGTGTGTGCTGTGAGTATGAGGCGGCAGGCGGCCCAGGTCAGCAATGAGCCTGGGCTTGCCGAGGGTGCGGGCAGTGGGCTCCGGCGGTTTGGGCCGGCGCCAGAACCGGCATGGGCAGGGACGTGGATGGCAGGAGCTCACTGAGGCCTCCTCCACGGTCCACCCTGTAGCCCCGAGTCTTCCTCAGGTCAAGCCCAGGGCCATGGCAGACCGCAGTTTGGCCTAGGACCCTCACTATGGATTGCATCCCCTGGGCCGCCTCCTCTCCAGAAGGGCTTCACCAGGGCCTTTCTGGGGTAGCTGCGGAGAATGCTCTCTAGGGTGGGGAAATGTCGCTTAGAATTTACCTTCCCTCCAAGAAAGACCCAGGCTCCTGACTTCTGCTTTGAACCCAAATAGAGGCCAGCAAGATGGAGTCCTGGGATGGTGGACTGGGAAGATTTGACACTGTCAGCTCCTGAGAGAAGGAAGAGCCTCTCTCCAGCTCTCTTTAAATGGGATTGGAAGTGTCATTCCAAAGGTAGAGCATCAAATTCAGTGAGAGGAGGCAGATTAAGAAACGGAGTCCATTACTTTGAGAATATAACACCAGTTAGGTTGGGATGCTGAGAGGCAGATGTGTGTGAGTGAAACTGCCTCTCTCAATCTGTTTATTTAGCTTCCTTTAGAGAAGTAGTGTGGGGGGCAGGAGGTTTCAGAAATAGGAACCCACCTTTTTTTTTTTAAAGAAAGGATCTCTGTTGCCAGGGATAAAGTGCAGTGGCATCATCGTAGCTCACTGCAACCTCAAACTCCTGGATTCAAGCGATCCTCCTGCCTCAGCCTCCCAAGTAGCTGGGACTACAAGCATGCGCCACCATGCCCAGATAATTTTTGTTGTTTTATAGAGAGAGGGTCTTGCTCTTGCTTAGGCTTGTCTCAAACTCCTGCCCTCAAGCAATCCTCCTGCCTCAGCCTCCCAAAATGCTAGGTCAGATCACAGGCGCAAGCCTCAGCGCCTGGCCAGGACCCTTCTTGACAAAAGCTGGGATAGACGGTAGTCATAAAGGACATGGAGGGAAAACACCCTTTTTATGATTCAGCTTTGCCCTTTGCCTAGGTATGTCTCAGTCTAAGGCTCCATTTTGAATAAGATGCACTTGCATTTTTGCTCCCAAACTCCAGGGCCAGGCACGTCTTAGACATAATCCTGTGCTAGTCAGATGCTAGGCTTCTGACCTTGGCAAATTAATCTCTAAGGCTCTTAGTTTTCTCGTCCATTAAATGGATATCGTATCACTGCTTATCTCATAGGATTGTAAGATTAAATGCTATAATGCATGTAAAAAAATCAGCACTGGACTTGACACATAGTATGTGTTCAGTAAATGCAAGCTATTGGTATTGTTATTCTCTTTTCAGTTGATTTAGTATTTATGTGGTCATTTGTAAGGAAGGACCTAGCTAAAGCATTGTCATCAGCAGAATAAAAACACCTATGAAAACACCAGCCCTGCACAATAGGTTCTAGACAGAAACCAAATGAGAGAAAATGCTTGGTATTAAGTTTAGCACCTGATGATACACTGCAAGATTTTGAAGTAAACTTGAACTTTCTGGGTCAGTGAAGAAAGATTATACTAAGGCTGGTGTTAGAGGATTTTCATTGTATATGGTTTTTAAAAACAGTCAAGCCTTGTTTGTGGCAGCTCTCAGGTCCTGCTAAATACATTTTTCATAAAGGCTTCAAGGGCAATACATGGAAGCTATTGAATCTCTTGAGCTCGGATCTTTTTGTTTTGCTTAATTATTGTTTTTCCCTAGTGGAACCTAGGGAGGGGCAATGAAAGCCAGCTAGGATTCTTAGATTCATTTCTTGTCAAAAGAAGGTGGAGGAGTGAAGAGGGGGAGTCACTGCTTTTGGGAAGCTGACAGAGGAGCTAACGTGCTCCTTAACCTACAGATCAAATGAAAGTACAAAAGAAGCCTGGCCAGGGGCGGGAGAACAGGGGACAGTGAGTGGCAAGACACACCTACGACTTCAGCCTCACTGGTCTCCGGGCTGTTTCTCAAGACAAGTATGCTCTCCATGTAGGGTTTTTGTACTGATTGTTCCTTCTGCTAAAAATACATCAATTCACACATTTGTTCAACTGTCTCTTCCCTGAGAGAGCACTTCCTTGACTACCCTATCTAGATAAGTGCCCTCTCTCTGTCCCTGTTACAATCTATCTCTCTATCTATCTTCAAGGAGCTTTAAACTATCTGACGTTTGCTTGTTGGCTTATTTATTGAGAGCCTGGTACGTAATAGGCACTCAACAAATATTTTTGAATTAATGAATAAACTGTCAAGGCAAATTCTGTTCTTTACTGCAAAGAGCTTTGGACAGGAGGCCAGGGTGTGGCTCTCCACATTCTCTGGGCCTCAGTTTCCGTATTTATAAATACAGGAATAGTGATGTGTAACCTACCTTCTGCAAAAGATTGCTGTAAGTGACACATGTAAGAGAGAAAGGCAACTTTACCCTTCTGCCCACGTAGGTTAGCACCACATAAAGAATTAATTTAGGCCAATGAGGAATTCACCCATAATGAATCTTGCATAAAGGCAGTTTTTATGACTGTTGGTTCTCCATGAAAACTTGTGAAGTAAGAGAAAATACTAGGCAAATTGGGGGTCCCCTTTTGAATGGTACATCAGTGCCCCAAAGTCTCACGAGACGTAGGCTGATAGCCAGACTGTGCTGCATAGGAAAGACACAAGGGTACATTGCCTTTTATCAGAGTTTCTCAGCCTTTTTGAGCCAAGTGTCCTTTTTGATAAACATTTCATTCCCTCTTTTTTGATACTACACTGTAATTACAGAATCAAATTTTATTTTGAAATAAACCATGTATTCATTTTAAAGCAAAACACTTATGCTTACGATACACACTAGAAATAACAATGTAGGCGGTGTTATATGCATATGAACAACAAGGTATAGCTAACAAACATGCATTGATTGTAGGGTTTACTCAGAACAGTTTCTCATTCTATCTTTTGTTTACTTTTATTAACCAAGAAGATTTGGTTGGGCTTTAGCTTCTGTATTTTATTGTAGAAATAACACATTTCATATGCCTTTCAAACTAAGCTTGCTCTTTTCCCCAGTTCTGAACCCTCTAATCATAGCTTTCAGGTATGGCCTTTTCTTCTGTTCAGTTTTAGAAAATTGAATCTTGTAAAGCACTAAAGGAGTTTTCCATTTATAGGATTGCTCACTTTCATTAAAAATGAGAAGTTTTTCTTTCAATCATTTTCTCTGAATAAATCTAGAGTTTTATATAATAAATCTATTAAAAGAGTTCCTTATACGTATTCATTAGAGAGAATTTGAAACATATAATGGAAATGAGGGGAAAATCATCTATAGTTTTATAACCTAAAGACAACTATTGGTAAAAATTAAGTGAATTTTCTTCTATATGTTAATGAAACGAATTGCTTGTGAGCACACATGTGCTCTTACAATATTGCATTCTGTTGTACTTCCCACTTTACATGCAAAACCCCACTCATGTATAATGTTCTTAAAAATGACTTTGAGGCATCATTTTTAATGGCTGTGTGATAGTCCAGCTAGCTAGTGAATATACCATATTTTCCTTAACTACTCACCTGCTTTTAGACATGTGAATCATTTCAATTTTTTATTATAAATTCCATCAGGATTCATATTTCAGTACATTAAGATTTCCTTGTATTTATGATTATGTCCTAATAGTAGATTTGGAGATGTGGAATTTCTAGGTCAGAAAGCACAAACAGGATTCTTGACATATACATAATTCTTGACATATACATAATCACATTTTTTTCTAAATGATTATTCCAATTTATACACTCACCAATAATGTAGGAGAGTGTCTGTTTCATTGCACCCTTCCTAGAAATGGGTATTCTTATTTGTCTTTATTTTATGTTTACACTCTATCTCTTTATTTTTCCTTTTTTATGTTTCTTTGGTTAGTGACTGAGTGTTTTTTATATGGTTGTTAAGCTATTGTATTTCATGAATTGGCTGTTAGTGTACTTTTCTCATTTTACCATTTGGATCTGACTGTTTTTCTTAACACATTGCAAGTTTATGTATGTATACTAATCCTTGATCTGTTGCAGGTATCTTTTATCAGTTTGGTGTTTGTCATTACTTTTTTTCTGACACACAAGAAATTAGTAGTCAAATCCATCATTCATTTTCT
Source organism: Lepilemur ruficaudatus (assembly GCA_963574885.1). Classification (NCBI taxonomy): domain Eukaryota; kingdom Metazoa; phylum Chordata; class Mammalia; order Primates; family Lepilemuridae; genus Lepilemur; species Lepilemur ruficaudatus. The sequence continues at coordinate 18,404 of CAUYRT010023213.1, forward strand.
TTGGGTTGGGTTTCTTCTTTTGCTTCCTTGCTTCCTTTGCCAGAAAGTCCTTTCTCTGCCAGAGATGTCATAAAACTTCACTTCAGTTTTTGTTGTAGATTTATGGTTTTGTTAGTTTACATTTAACTCTTTAATTCCATTTGGAATTTTCTTTTGATGCTGGATAAAGGATCTAATTTGATTTTGTTTCCAGATAGCTACCCGAATATAATTTATAAACGGAACTTCCATTCTTCATTGATTTGTTAGCCTACTTTACCATATATTAAATTCTTATATATAACAGTTATTGTTTCTGGACTATCTATGTGGCTCAATTGATCTATTCTTATATCAGTAACACTATAGTGCAATAATGTTTTAATATAGTTTTAAACATTATTTGCTATTCTTGCCTATTGGCTCTTCAAAATGAAATCTAGAATCATTTTCTTAAGTTAAAAAAATCCCATGGGATCAACCTTTTTCACTCCCAACATATGAGTGAGAACATACGATATTTGCCTTTTTGTGCCTGGCTCATTTCACTTAACATAATGACCCCTAGTGCTATCCATGTTGCTGCAGATGACAGGATTTCATTTGTTTTAATGGCCGAATAGTATTCCATTGTGTATATATACACCACATTTTCCTTATCCATTCATATGTTAATGGACCCTTAAATTGATTCCATACCTTGGCTATTGTGAATAGTGCTGCCATAAACATGGGGATGCAGGTATCCCTTTAATATACTGATTTCCTTTTCTTTGGATAGATACCCATTAGTGGGATTCCTGGATTGTATGGAGGTAGAGAGTAGAATGATAGTTACTGGAGGCTGGGAAGGGTGGGGGAATGAAGAGAGGATGGTCAATGGCTACAAATATACAGTTAGATAGAAGGAATAAGTTCTAATATTCAATAGCACAGTTACAGTGACTAAAGTTAACAACTTACTGTGTATTTCAAAATAGGTAGAAGAGAAAATTTGAAATGTTCCCAATGCAAGGAAATGATAAATGTTTGAGGTGATGGATACCCTAAATACCCTGATTTGATCATTACACATGGTATGCATGTATCAAAATATCACACGTACCCTATAAATATGTACAACTATTATATATCAATAACATTTAAAAAATCCCATTGGGATTACATTCAACTTATTAATAAATTAAGGAGGAATTGTCATCCTAAAAAGTTAGTCTTCTAAAACCATGGTATGTCTTTCCATTTATGATTTTTTCATTTATGTCTATCAAGTTTTGTAGTATTTTCTCTTTGTAGGGCTTACACATTTTTAAAGTTCATTTCTAGTTATTGTGTGTGTTGATTTTTTGTTTTTATCAAAAATGGAATCTGTTTCCATTATATTTTCTGTTGTATAGGAAAGCTACTAATTTTATGTACTTGTTTTATATTCATCCAGTGTACTGAATGCTCTTATTAATGAAAATATTTTTTTTTTACCTTATTCTCTTTGGTTTCCCTGCTACCTCAAGTTTCTTTTCACTGAGGTATATATGTGCTCTCACATTTCTTCCCTTCTTACTCTCAATGTAGATAGTTCTGATTGCCCACTGGGATTGTTAGATGGCAAAAAGAGGAAAAATAATTTTAAATATTTAAAATAATGAGTTTGGAAAAATAGTTTATTTCCATAATTGGCATCCTTTTGTACCTATCTGACTTTGTTTGCTACTTACCTGCTGGAAGATTTGGAAGAAGAAATGCTGTTATAATTTTTTTTGCGCCAAGGAAACATAATAAAATCATTTGACGTATGTCTTTAGGTAAAAGCATAGTTGTCTTTTTGTCCTTTAAGATTTAAAAGGATGACTGGGAATAAGGTGCCTATCAAACAATTGAACTGGAGAAATGGGAGAGGAGCAGTCACGAAGTGAAATTACAGTTTATCAGTTGTAATGGAGGGAAACCATGTGGCAAAGAACTTGAAATTACAACTTAACTTCATTTAGTGAGAAATTACAAGTTAACTTACATTTAGAGTTTGAATTCAACTGGATATATATATTGGTGCTGCATTTATTTTTAAGATAACTTAGACCACCAAAATTATTTTGGATTTTCTGAATACAATCCATTAATGGCAGAGTGAGCTCGAAGGCTGATTTAGGATTAAACTTTTCACACATAAACCACCAAATGAACAATTCACAGGCAAATAAACCAAGCACTGGCTCTGGTTGACAAAGTAAAATTAAAGTTGCAAGATCAGTCTGAAGATGTCATTTAGCTTAAGTAAAGGGAAAGTCTGGGTTGATCTCTTTTGGGTTCTTCCCACCAGGCCTCTTCCCTTCAGCTCCCTCCCCTACCCTCTCCTCCATCAGTGGGCAGCTCCAATGCTATGTCCAAAAAGACTCCCTCCCTTTTTGAGAATTGCACTTTCAGAACTGCCTTAAGGGCCAATTTTTTAATTCATTCCTTCTAATATAAGTGAGGGACATAGAATGAGGGAGCATAGAATGGTGGTTAAGAGCCCAGCTCTTCAAGCCAGACCCTCTGGGTGTCCATTCCACTTCTGACCTGTAACTAGCTATTTTACCTTGGGCAGGTTCCTTACATTTTCTGTGCCTCAAATTTCCTATCTGTAAAATGGGTGATGATGATAATGATAGGACTTACCTCCTAGGGCTGTTATGAGGATTATTACATGAGTTAATGTTTATAAAGTTAACATGTAATGTGTGTGTTAATATAAATCAAAGATCTACAAATAATTGTAATACATAGTTGGATTATCATAGGGTGAATAAATAAAACCTGATGTGGCAGTTCAGGGGAAGAAGAGATTCTATTTATTGTTATGACTCACCGAAACTGGTATTACGTAGTTGTACCATCAGACTTGAAGCTGAATGACTTTTGACTGTTCTGAAAATTAAAATTCACTCTGAAAGAATGAAGTTTGAGCCACAGGAAATTCGAAAACCTCTTCAATCAGAATATAGATGGCTTTGTATAGGATACTATTCCAGTGGATAAAAAGGTTCTGAAATATTTGTTGAAAAAAATCAGTCACATTGTAATCGTGTCTTGAATTTTGCATGCAATGTTGGTTTGTATAGACACAGAGGGCACAGGCCCTAAGGAGCTGTATTTGCAGTGTTGTGAAGAAGTTAGCTATAGCCAAACCTTTTCTTTTGTGTAGTCCTTGAAGTTGTATAAAGAAGGAATTGATGTGGTTTTGTTAGTTCAAAACCAAGATCTGTCCCTAACACTGACCCATTTGAAAAAATAAGTCAGATTGCTTTCTTCTTGTCCATTTCTAGCCTGCATACTATTTTAGTGGCTAGGGACAGCTTTTGATAAAATAAAGACAAATTTCAATATCAGCAGAGATTAGATTTTAACATGTTTTGTAGTTATTAAAATGCAAAATGTTACTTATGAAAATAAAAATGGCAATAACTAAAAACCTCCATTGTTCTCTACTAATTATTCATTTTCTGGATTTTTTGTGATAAATTTTAAATTCTAAGATTATCAACAAGTCCAAAAAAAGTGTTATTGAAGGAAGGAAGTTAAAATTGCACTACATTCTTTTTGCTGTATTAATGGAGAGAGTCAGAGGAAATATAATCCTAAAGGGGATGTAACAGTTTTTAAAAATGAATTATATTTTTTAAATTTGTGATTTCTTAGGCTAGGTTCATAAGGCTCCAAATTGTAATTCTGCTTCTTTTTCTTTAAAAAATGTTATTAATCACTATAGGGAAAATTAATATGTAAGAATGCATTTATATTAGTTTAAATTTACTTCTAGTTTATATACATACAGAGGCAGATAGTCTTGAACAGTTGTAATCAGAGTGACATCTCCTTGTGTCCGCTTTTTAAACTTACTATCATTTTATGTCAACATAGTCAATGTAAAAATTTTTTGGAAAACATAGGACCCTAATATCTTTAAATTTTGTTATAATTTTGAACTGTTATTTCCCTTATGTTTCTCTAATTTATTTATTTTTTGAATTGACAAATAAAAATTGTATATATCATAACAGAAGGGAAGCTTTTAAAAATTACATATATTTATCATAGACCACATGATGTTTTGAAATATGTATACATTGTGTAATGGCTAACTTGAGCTAATTAGCACATATACATTATCTCACATACTTATTTTTTGTGGTGAGAACACTTAAAATCTACTCTCTTAGCAATTTTCAAGAATATAATTGTTATTAATTATAGTCACCATGTTATGCAATAGATCTCTTGAATTTATTCCTCCTAACTGGAAATTTGTACCCTTTGACCAACTTCTCCCAATCCTCACTCTGTTCTCCCACCACAGCCCTGTTAACCCGCCATTCTAATCCCTACTTCTATGAGTTCAACTTTTTCTTTAGATCCCACGTGTAAGTGAGACGATGCAATCTTTGTCTTTCTATGCCTGGCTTATTTAACATAATATCCTCCATATTCATCCATGTTGTTACAAATGACAAGATTTCCTTATTGTTTAAGGCTGAATAGTATTCCACTGTATGTATATGCCACATTTTCTTTATCAATTCAACCATTGATGGACACTTAGGTTGATTCCGTATCTTGGCTATTGTGAATAATGCTAAAATGAACATGGGAGTGCAAATTTCTTTTCGACTTGCTGATTTCATTTCCTTTGGATGTATACCCAGTAGTGGGATTGCTGAATCATATTGTAGGTCTATATTTAATTTTTTGGGGAACCTCCATACTGTTTTCCATAATGGCTGTACTAATATACATTCTCACCCACAGTGTGCAAGGGTTCCCCTCTCTCCACATCCTCACCAATACTTGTCTTTCATCTCTTTGATAATAGCCATTCTAACAGATGTAAAGTGATATTTCATTGTGGTTTTAATTTGCATTTCCCTGATGATTAGTGATGTTGAGCATTTTTTAAAAATTATTTATTTTTTATTTATTTTTTTAAATTTTATTTCAGGAAAATATGAGAGTACAAACATTTTGGTCACATTTTATATCTTTGCCTCTCCCTAGCAAGGGTTAGAGGTATGCCCCTCCCCTCCACAATGCTCACCACATCCCTCAGATGTGGGGGTATTTATTTATTTTTTTGAGACAGAGTCTCATTCTGTTGCCCGGGCTACAGTGCTGTGGCATCAGCCTAGCTCACAGCAACCTCAAACTCCTGGGCTCAAGTGATCCTTCTGCTTCAGCCTCCCAAATAGCTGGGACTATAGGCCTGTGCCACCATGTTTGGCTAATTTTTTCTGTATTTTTTTAGTTGGCCAATTTCTTTCTATTTTTAGTAGAGACGGAGTCTCGCTCTTGCTCAGGCTGGTCTCAAACTCCTGAGCTCAAACGATCTGCCCGCCTCGGCCTCCCAGAGTGCTAAGATTATAGCCATAAGCCACCGAGCCCGGCCTTGAGCATTTTTTCATATACCTGTTGGACATTTGTATGTCTTCTTCTTCTTTTGTATTTCAAAGTATTATGGGAGTACAAATGTTTTTGGTTACATGGATCACTTTTGTAATGCTTGAGTCAAGGTCAAAAGTGTGCCAGTCACACAGATAGTGTTCATTGTACCAGTTAAGTAGGTTTTTGTCTATCCCCACCTCCCTTCTCTCCCCTGATTGATTTCCATGGAGTTTTACTTCCCTCTATGCACCTGTATGCTTATCAGTTAGTTCCAAATTTAATAGCAAGTACATGTGGTGTTTGTTTTTCCATTCTTTAGATACTTCACTTAGGATAATGGTTTCCAGTTCCATCCAAATTCTTGCAAAAGGCATTAAGTCATCCTTCTACATGGCTAAGTAGTATTCCATGGTATACGTATACCATATTTTGATACTCTGTTGCTGGGACTGTATATCTTCTTTTGAGAAATGTCTATTCAGGTTCTTTGGATATTTTTTTTGGGGGGGGCAGGGTCTTGCTCTGTTGTCCAGGCTGGAGTGCAGTGGTGTCATCATAGCTCACTGTAACCTCAACCTCCTGGGCTCAAGCAATCCTCCTGCCTCAGCCTCCTGCCCCAGGAGTAGCTGGGACTAGAGGCATATGCCACCATGCCTGCCTTTGCCCATTTTTTATTTGGTTTATTTGTTTTCTTACCATTTGAGTTCCTTATATATTTTAAATATTAACTCCTTATCAGATGTTTGGTTTGTAATATTTTCTCTGCTTCTGTAGATTGTGTCTTCACTCTTTTGACTGTTTCCTTGGCTGTGCAGAAGCTTTTTAGTTTGATGTAATCCCATTTGTCTATTTTTGCTTTTGTTGCCTGCACTTTTGGTGTCATATCCAAAAACAATTCCTTATTTTGAGTAATAATTCTTTATTTAGAGGTACTTAGATTAGTTCAATTTCTTTTCTTTTCTTTTCTTTTTCTTGAGATATTGTCTTGCTCTGTTGCCTGGGCCAGAGTGCAGTGGCATCATTATAGCTCATTGCAACCTCCAACTCCTGGGCTCAAGCGATCCTCCTGCCTCAGCCTCGCAGAGTGCTAGTATTACAGGCATGAACCACCATGCCCAGCCTCATTTTTTTTCACTGTTTAAATAGAACTACTGTGAAGATCTTTTTAAAATTGCTTTTTCCTTTTGACTTGTTTCCTTGGAATGTATGAATATAAGGAAGGTTATTTGGTCAAAAATATGCATGGTTTTATAGCTCTTATTATAACTTTTCAGTTTGTTTTCTAGAACAGTGATTGTCCACAGACAGGAAGATATGTGTAGTTTGAAAAAGTATATTCAATATTTTAGTTTAATTTTGTTATAAAATCACTCTTTCATAATACAAGCTATAGAAAATAAAGCTATGAAATCTTGTTTGGGAAGAAGGGGAAAATGGTTCAGAAACACTGCCCTATGAAGACTAAAATGATTGACAAAACTTCAGCTTATATTAAAATAAAATTCCATTCTTAAAGCATAGACTGAGTGACTATGGAGGAGGTGGCACAGAAGTACCCTGAGTGGGTGAAAAAAAGCCAGATTGACATCAGGGAAGTTGCTAACAATATTCCCAATGAGGTGTAGGCATTCTCTTTGCATTATAATTAGTCCTTCCATAACTTTAAAGTTCATACAAATCACCTGGGCATCTTTTTAAAGTAAAGATTCTGATTCAGCAGGTCTGGGGTGGGGCCTGAGATTCTACAGTTCTAACAAGCTCCCAGGTGATGCTATTACCCTGGGCATACAGTTTGAGTTGCACTGTTTTAGATCTCTTCCATCCATGACATATGTGTAATGAGAGTTGACTACAGGGGATCCTTGGTCAGTTACTTCAGCAACTTGAAAGTGGAAAACATGAACTGTTGTCTTATTTGAGGGGTGAAAGAATTTTGCTCATTCAGAAATTTGAGGGGTTTGTGGGGGGAAGGAAATTGTTAATATTAGATGAGTTAATCATGAGAAGTTTTATGTGCCATTGACAGCAGGTTGTTCAGAGACCGAAGGAGGTAAGAACTTTTGAAGTGGTACTCAGGTTCCTGCTGCTTAACTGAAAGTGAGATAAGATCAGATTCGTTAGGAAACAATTCTCAAAACAGACTCATTTATTTTGACTAAATGAGACTGAATGATAGTAGGGAGATAGAGTCATTGTATTTTTTTTTTTAGAGACCCACTGTTTGAGAAAGTGGAAAACAAGTTGCTTACCATTTTACTTCCATTTTTGCTGAGATTTTAAATAATGTATTTCCACATCAACCTTAATGATACTGAATTATGGCGATTAATTGCTTCCCATAGGGAAAATGGAACTAAAGACCTATGCTGTTTCCCTGCTTACATCTCCATTTTGCTGTGTGGCTTTAAGAAAATCACTTAAAGGCTTATATTTCGAGATCCCATGGTGAAAAATGGAAATCAAAGCTCTTGCCTTGTTCCCTGTAGAGTACTTACTGAAATCAGTGGGCTTTAAGGTAGAGTTCAATTGCTTAAAAAGACAAAAAACTTTAACACTATAATATTTTGTATTTATTTAGCATATTGTACATAGGCCTATGTCAAGCTATTTTATATATGATCTCAATATTCTGTCAAGTCTTCATAACAAATATGAAACATTTAATGTGATCACACCAGCAGTTAAATTGACTTTTTTTCAGTGTCACCAACCTGATTAGAGTGTTTTAGCTCTGTTTTGTCTTTTAGATAATCAGTACTTATGGATATTAATTAAGGATATAGTAATTTAATCCACATATTTACAGACTTTTAATTCCAAAGGGGGTTAATGGTAAATGTGGTCAATGACTTAAGCATGACCATCTGTTTGTAAACACATTGATTTTAACCAAAGTTTAGTGTGTCCTAACCAAAGATCTTTATTGACACAAACTTGTACCCAAGAATAGCAATCAGAAATGTATTAAATATTGCTATTGAATTCTATCCTTTTCCTTTTCTAGATATATTAGATTTTTTAATTGTACAGTTATTAAATGCATGTAACCCATCTGTGAATATCATTTCTTACTGCATTAATCTATGTTATAGCTATAATGTATCAACCGATTTGTAATCTGTGATAGAAAAATCAATTGTAGTATCATGTTTAAATATTAACAATTTTTCAAATATATGTCATATTATAAATTAAAAAA
>CAUYRT010023216.1:0-44882 GCA_963574885.1 Lepilemur ruficaudatus
ACGTAACAAAAACACTTGTACCACCTTCATTAGTGTTTTGAAATAAAAAGATAAGATTGTACTGAAAGTTCTATCCAGAACATTTAGATAAGAACAGGAAATAAAAGGCATCCATATGTGAAAGGAAAATAAAACTATTCAGATTCCAAATCACATGATCTTAAACATAGAAAATCCTAAGGAATTCAAAAAATTATTTGAGCTAGCAAACAATTACAGCTAAGTCACAGAACAAGAAATCAATACACACAAATCTATTTTATTTCCATACGCTAGTAATCAATGATCTGGAAAGAAAATTGGGACAAAAATTCCATTTGAATAACATCAACAACAATAATCCAGTTAGGGAGAACGTCACCTAGGTGCAAAGCTGTATGTTTAAAATTACAAAATATTACTGAAAAAAATTAAAGAAAACCTACATAAATGTAAAGACACTCCATGATCGTGGACTGGAGACTTCATATGACTGAAGATGGCCATACTACACAGAGTGATCTCAGATTCAATGCAATTCCTACAAAAATCCAAAAAGACCTTTTGGCAGAAATGGGCGAACCGATCCTAACGTTCGAATGGAACTTTCAGGGAACACAAATAAACAAGACCTTCTTGGAACAGAAAGACACACTTGGAGGTTGACACTTCTCAATTTTACATCTTAAAACTTACTACACAGCAACAGCGATCGGAACAGGCTGATACTGGCATGAGGGAGGGTACACATACAGATCAACGAAATCAAACAGAGTCCTGAAATAAATCCACACCTCTGTGGTCCACTGACTTCAGACGAGGGCTGCAGTCAGTAAAGTCCACAGGTGACACCAGACAACCGTCCACACGCACAGAAGTGAAACTGTGACCCCACATCACACCACACAGAAAAATTTAACCCAAAATGGTCCAAAGGCCTGAATCTAAGCGGTAAAAACATAAACTCTGCAAGCAGACATGGAGATAAAGCTTGATGACCTCGGATTTGACAACGGTTTCTTAGATCTCACACCAGAAGCACAGAAAGAAGTAAAAACGTCCTCAAAATTAAAAACTTTTAGAAATCCAAACACACCATCAAGAAAGTGGGGAGACGACACCCACAGAGGCACGTCACACATCTGCTAAGGGTCTGTTGCGAGAATATATAAGTAACTATCGAGAAGAAAGGTCCCACACACCTTCCCGGCCCCACTTGCCTGAGATCCGAAGGCAGGAACCCGAACCCGAACCTGAACCCAAACCCACTGGACGGGCCAGAGCAGCTCCGAGGTCCTGGTATTCAGCGCCAGGACCTGCAAATTCAAAGAGAGATGGGGCTCGCCACCCTGTGTCTTCTAGAAAAAGGGCGCGGGACGGAAGAATTATGGAAAACATATGCAATAAGTGTAGACATAAACTTCACAGCTCCCACAAAAAATTCACTCAAAATAGTCCTCAGACTTAAAATGCAAAACTATAAAGATTCTAGAAAAAAATCCAGGGGACCTTGGATTTGGTGACGAATTTTCACACACACACCAAAAGCTGATCCGCAGCAGAAAAACAATTCTATGGATGTTATAATATTAAAAATGTACACTGTGTGAAAGACCATGCTCAGAGAATAAAAACACAAGCTTTGGGCTGATAGGAAATATTTCGAAAATACCTATCTGGAGAATAATTTATATTAGAAATATGCTAAGAACTTTTAAAAATCAATAAGAAGACAAGAAAACCGATTAAAAATGGGTAAAGATCTGAACAGACACCACAACAGAGAAGAAACACAGATGGCAAATGATCATAGAGAAAGATGATCAACATCACGTATCATTAGGGGATAGCAAATTATAAGAACAGTGAGCACGGTACACCTTTTAAAACTGCAAAACTCTAAAAACGTGACAAACCGTTGCTGGAGGAAAACACAGGAACTCTCATTCATTGCTGGTAGAATGCATCATGGCACAGTCCCTTTGGAAGACAACGTAGGAGGCCAGAATGTGCCACCCCAAAATATGACGGTAGAAGACCACCACAGACCATCCCAAAATACACTTTCTTTTTGAGACAGGGTCTTGTACTGTCACCCAGGCTGGAGTGCAGTGACATGATCACAGCTCACTGCCTCCTTGAACTTCCAGGCTGGAGCGATCCTCAGCCTCCCAAGTAGCTGGGACAACAGGCGTGCGCCTCCAAACCCAACTAAATTTTTTTCTTTTTCATACAGACAGGTTCTTGCTATATTGCCCATGATAGTCTTGAACTCCTGGCCTCAAGGGAGCCTCCTACCTTGGCCTCCCAAAGTGTTGGGATTATAGGCGTGAATCCAGCATAACGATTATTTTGAGCTGATTATTTTGGGACACTGAGGACACAGGAGAAGCTCTGAAAACAGGCTAGAAGTTACCTTTTTGTAAGGGAAACGTACATCTGTAAAGGAAATCTACCTTCATTTGTAAAGGTGTCTCCCTCTCATACCAAGGAGAAGGATGATAAATTCTGAGAGAGTCTTATCAATGCAGAAGGCACCACTTAAATCTGGACAACAAACCTTGCTCTCGTTTACCTTGATTTTCCTGGTTACCTCCCCGCTACTGACCCCCACAACACCCATTCTTTCTTTGTTTCAGTTGAAGACTGAAGTTTAAGCCTGAACCCAAAGCCACTTCTTGGAGATTTGCTCATTTTTCCTGGGTATTTCTCATGCATACATAAAGAAAGCATTATTCAATTATACCAGTTAAAGCATGGTTACGTAAACTAAAACAAAACCCTAAGCCCCACACCAACTGAATGGAACCCTCTTAGTCAAGCAAACCTCAGAGAAACCTTCAACTGAGTTACAGGAGTTTAGATACAATTGACCAACATTTATGATTTAAAAAAAAAAAAAGAGATCATAAGACTAACACATTACTTGTGACAATAAGATATTCAATTATTAACAAGACCCAACCCTAACCCTAACACTAACCCCAACCCCAACCCTAACAACCCTAACCCCAACACAAACCCTAAACCCTAACCCCAACCCCTAACACAAACCTCTAACACCAAGCCTAACCCCTAATACCTAACCTCAAGCCCTAACCTTAACCCCTAAACCCATCCCCTACCCGACCCTAATCCTAACAACCCTAAAAACCCTAAACCCCAAACCCCAAACCCAAACCCACAAGCCCTAACCCTAACCTCTAACCACTAACACTCACCCTCACTCTGACCATCACCCCAACCCCAACTCTAAACACTAACCCCAACACCTAAACCGTAAACCCTAATCCCCAACCCCCAACCCTACCCTGCATCCTCACCATAAACCCTAACCCCTCACTGTGACCACGACATGACCCCTACCTCTATCCCTGATCCCACTGCTGAGTCTGACACTAACCAACCCCAACCTTAAACCCTAACCCTAATTCCTAACCCCTAAGCGTAACCCTAATATTCTAATTCTAAACTTAACCCTAACCCCTAACCTCAACTCTAATATTCTATCACTAACCCTACTATTCTAACCCTAGCTTCCTAACCTTAACCCCCAATCCTCGATCCCTTAACCCTCCCTCACCCAAATCCTAACTCTAACCCAGTACCCCTAACCCTAACTGTAGGCCTATCTCTAACCCTCATTCTAACTCTGAGCCTCCAACCCTGACTCTAACTGCCTGACCCTAAATGGAACCAAAGCCCTCACCATACCCTTAGTTTCCTAACCCTATTCTACCACTACCCCTAACACAACCCGTATACTGCTAACTCTTAACACCCTAACTTTATAACCCTTACCCTAACTTCTTAATGCTAACCCTACCCCAACCCCAACCTTTATCCTACCCCTCACCTTAATCATGATGGCAGCCCATAACAAAGAAAACACAAGCATGACAACAGAGGGACACAGAACTACACGTCAGTATCTTTCGTCACCACAGACGTGTACTTTTAACACGTCATAGTACAGTTACTCACAGTCGTCCTTCAGGGATGGCAGAGGATTGGTTCTTACACAACTTCCATGACCAATATCCCAGCAGCCTCACGTCCTCCTGACAGTCCCGTGAAACCTATGGGTTTGAAAAGTCAGTCCTTAGTATACTGAGATTTCACATCCCCCAAATCCTACATTTCAGACCCTTTTTAGGTTGTGGAGTCAAAACCTTGCAACACAGAGAGATCCAAATATATCTATTTTTTTAAAATTTGCACATAAGTGGAGCCACACTGTTCAAATCCATGTTGTTTATAGGTCAACTACACAGCACATTGAAAGTGTTATACACCACGACCAAGAGGCCTCTATCCAAGAAAATCGAGAATGTTTCAACATGCCAAAGTGATCTATGTAGTACGCCATATTAACAGAACGAAGGAAATATATCACATCACCATAGCAACTCTTACAGAAAGAGCTTGAAACAAAATCAAACACCATTTTATTATCTAAAAACCCAACAAGCTAGGAATAGAATGCAATTGTATCAGCGTGATGAAAAGCATTTATGGAAAACACACAGCGAACATCATCTCAATAGTGAGGACCGAGAGATTTTACCACTAAGATTGGGGACAAAGCAAAGATGCACAATGTCACCTCTCCATGCAACATTATACTGAACAGTGAAGCTGGAGGTATGACGTCAAATTACACCACAAGGCTACAGTAATCAAAACAGCAGGGTACTGGTGTAAAAAACTGAGACTGATCCAAGGGAACAGAGAACCCAGACATAAAACCATCTGCCTGCCACCAACTGATTTTTGACAAAAAGGACAACCTACACTGAGGAAAGGAAGCCCTATTCAATAAATACTGCTGGGAAAACTGCGTACCCATACGCAGAAGCATGAAACAGGATCCCTCTCTCGCTGTACACAAAAATCAATTCAAGATGGATTAAAGACTTAAATGAAAAGCATGAAACCATAAAAATTCTAGAAAACACTAGCAAGAACTTTACAGACACCAGCCTAGGCAAAGAATTTATGACTAAGACCCCAAAGACAAACAGCAACAACAACAAAAATAAATAATGGGACTTAATTAAATTAGAAAAATTCCGCGCAGCAAAGGAAATCACGAACACACTGCATAGACAACCTACAAAATGGGACAAAGTGTTCATACACTGTACATCTGACAGAAGACTGATACCCAGAATCTACAAAGAACTCAAACAAATCAGCAAGAACAAAATGAACACCCTCATCAGAGAGTGGGCAAAAGACAGAAACAGACATTTTTGGAAAGAAGATAGACAAACGGCCAAAAAACATTATGAAAAACTGCTCAACATCACTCATCATCAGGGAAATGCAAATGAAAACTACAATAACACACCACCTTGCCCCAATCAGAAGAGCCACTATTAAAAAGTCAAAAAACAACAGATGCTGCTCTGAATGCACACAGATGCACAGAGAGAGCAATGCTGACCCACTGGTGGGACTGCAAATTGGCACAACCTCTGCAGCAAACAGTATGGAGAGTCCTCAAAGAAACAAATGTAGACCTACCATTTGATCCGGCAATCCCACTGCTGGGTTATCTACTCAGAGGAAATAAAGCGATTTCATCCAAAAGACACCTGCACTCGAATGTTTATCGCAACAAACTCACAACTGCAAAGACGTGGAATCAACTCCAGTGCCCTTCGATTCATGAGGGGATAAAGAAAATGTGGTGTGTAAAAATCATGCAGTACTACTCAGCCACAGAGAGGGTTGAAATACCAGCCTGAGCAAGAGCCAGACCTAGTGTCTAAAAAAAATAGAAAAATTAGCTGGATAAAAACTTTCCCACAGTGAACACTATTCTGGTGAGGAACACACCAAAACCCCTGACTTCAGCCATACACAAGATATCCATGTAACAAAGCACTTGCTCCATCTTAAATAATACTTTGAAATAAAAAAGTAAGATTGTACTGAAAGTTCTATCCAGAACCGTTAGCTAAGAACAGGAAATAAAAGGCACCCACATGTGACAGGAGAAGTAAAACTATTCACAGATTCCAAATCACATCATCTTAAATACAGAAAATCCTAAAGCATTCAAAAAAATTATTTGAGCTAGGAAACAAACACAGCTCAGTCACAGAACAACATATCAACACACAGAAATCCATTTTATTTCATACACTAGCAATTAACAACCTGAAAATAAAACTAAGAAAATAATTACATTTGAATGAGAACAACAATAATAATCTGCTTAGGAAAAAAAATTAACCAAGGTACAAGACCCATCCGTGGAGAGAACTACAAAATTTTACTGAGAACAATTAAAGAAAACCTACATAAATGTCAAGACGCTCCACGATCTTGGACTGGAGACTTCATATGATTGAAGGTGGCTGTACTACACAGAGTGATCTCAGATTCAGTGTGATTCCTACAAAAATCCAAAAAGACCTTTTGGCAGAAATGGGTGAACTGGTCCTAACGTTCAAATGGAATTTTCAGGGAACACAAACAAACAAGACCTTCTTGGAACAGAAAGACACACTTGGAGGTTGACACTTCTCAATTTTACATCTTAAAACTTACTACAAAGCAACAACACTCAGAACAGGCTAATACTGGCACGAGGGTACACACACGGATCAATGAAATCAAACAGAGTCCTGAAATGAATCCACACCTCTGTGGTCCACTGACTTTGGATGAGGGCTTCGGTCAGTGAGGTCAACAGGTGACACCGGACAACCGCCCACACGCGCAGGAGTGACACTGTGACCCTACATCACACCACGCAGAAAATCTAACGCAAAACCGTCCAAAGGCCTGAATCTGAGAGATAAAAATAAACTCTGCAAGCAGACACGGAGGTAAAGCTTGACGACCTGGGACCTGGGATTTGACAACCGGTTTCTCGGATCTGACGCCAAAAGCGCAGGAAGTAAAATAAAAACGTCCTCAAAATTAAAAACGCTTTTAAATCTGAACGGACCGCCCAGAAAGTGGGGAGACGACACCCACACAGGCACGTCTCGTATCTGATAAGAGTCCATTGCGAGAATAAGTAACTAGTGAGAAGAAAGGTCCCACTCGCCCTCCGGGCCTCGCTGGCCCACAGAGCCTGAGATCCGAAGGCAGGAACCCGAACCCGAACCCACTGGACCGGGTAGAGCTGCTCCAACTCAGGCGGCGCCTGCGCAGCTGCACGGAGAGGGCGGCGGGCCCCTCCCTCCTCGGACGCAGGGCGCGGCGGGCCACCCCTCGTCTGACGCACGGAGCGGCGGCCCCCCCTCTCGGACGCAGGACGCCGTGAGCCCCCCCCTCCTCTGACGCACAGAGCAGCTGCCCCGCCTCCCCTGATGCAGGGTTAGCCCCTTCTCGCCCACAAGGCGGCGGTGCAGCCCCGCCTCCCGCAAGATCGCGGCCCCGCTGCCCCGCCTCGCGCATGCGCGGGAGAGCCACCGTCCCCCTCCCGCCGCGTCTCAGACATACCATGGCAGCACCGCTGCTTCTGGCTCACATGGGGGCACCGCCGCCACTGCCGCCTCTTCTCACGCAGAACACGGCCTCACCGCCCCTTCCCGCAGCGGCACCGTTCCTAATTCCGCTGGCGCGGCTGCGCCACCTCACCCAGGGCCTCAGGGGCTGTATGCCGCTACGCTACCGGCATGGGCCGAGGCGCCGGCCATAATGGCGCAGACGCGGGGGGGCGGGGAGGGTCCCGCGAATCGCGCATGCGCAGTGCCAAGGCCATGAATCAGGCCTGCGCGGTGACGGAGACATGACTAATGCATACGTGGCTTGGCCCCGCCATGAATAACGCACGCGCGTCGCTGTCGCTGCCGCTGCCGTGATAGACGCATGCGTGGTGGCGCCGGCATAAATAACGCATGCGCGGCAGACGTGGAGGTCCCGCCCCGCCTGACACAGGGCTTGAAGCGCGAGGGCGGCATGGGCGCCCCTCCCCCTCCCGGCCATGCTGAGTTCACAGCATCCAGCGCCAGGACCTGCAAATTGAGAGAGACGCCCGCCACCCTGTGTCTTCTAGAAAAAGGGCGCAGGACAGAGGGATGAAGTGGAAAACATATATAATGTAATAAGTGTACACATAAACTTCACAGCACCCACGAAAAATTCACTCAAAATAGTCCCCAGACTTAAAATGCAAAACTATAAAGATTCTAGAAAAAATCCTAGGTGACCTTGGATTCCGCGACGACTTTTAACCCACACACCCAAAGCTGATCCGCAGTAAAAGAACAATTAATCCCGTGGATGCTGTAACGTTGAAAACGTGGACTCTGTGAAGGGCCGTGTTCAGAGACTAAAAGCACAAGCCTCCGGCTGAGAGGAAATATTTGGGAAATACGTATCTGGGGAAGAATTTATATTAAAAGTATACTAAGAACACTTGGGCCGGCCGCGGAGGCTCACGTCTGTCATCCCGGCACTTTGGGAGGCCGAGGCAGGAGAATCGCTGGAGGTCAGGAGTTTGAGGCCAGTCTGAGCAAGAGCAAGACCCCGTCTCTACTAAAAATAGAAAGAAATCAGCTGGACAACTAAAAATATATAGAAAAAATTAGCTGGACATGGTGGCGCAGGCCTGTAGTCCCAGCTACTCGGGAGGCTGAGGCAGGAGGATCACTTGAGCCCAGGAGTTTGACGCTGCTGTGAGCGAGGCTGACCCCACGGTACTCTACACCGGGCAAGAGAGTGAGACTCTGTCTCAAAAAAAAAAAAAAGAGGGGGTCCAGACCACAGGCTCTGCCAGGCGGAGGGATGGGCGGGACTTTGACCCCCCACCTGGCACACCCCCACTAGGTGGTTTTCACTGGAGGTTTTGAACTCGAGTCCACCCAGCACGGCCTGCTGAGCCCCCGGGGGTGCTGGGGAGCTATGGCAGGCTCCACACAGGAGCCGGGCCCCGGGACAGACCCGAGCAGGGACCAGCCGGTGAAGTCACGACGCCTGAGGGTGGGGGGCGCCCTAGAGCCAGCGAAGAAGCAGGACGGGCCCTCCCAGGGGTGTCTTCTCCGCACGGCCCCGCCACCGTCCCCTGTCTCCCCTGGGCGCCCCCGCCTTCCCCGGACCCCAGGTGTGTCCCGCACCCCCGCTCACCCCGTCTTCCGCCCCCCCCCGTCCCCGACACGTGGCCGCCCCGTACCCCGCCCGCGCCCCGCACGCCCCCAGCTCACTCACCTCCCGCCCGGCGCCCTCCGCGGCCCTTCGGCCGAGCTGCTTCCGCCCGGTCCCGCCGCCGAGGGCGGCGCTTCCCCTGACCTTCGTACGCAGCCACCGCGGAGCAGCAGCGAGGCCGGGGCGAGCCGGGCGCCGGGGGACGGGCCAGGGCTCTCGGAGGGCGGGGCCTGGGCCTGCGGGGGCGGGGCCTGTGGGGCGGGGCCTGTGGGCGGGGCCCGGGGCGGCCGGAGGGCAAGGGGAGGGGGCCCGGGAGGGGGAGGGGCCGGGGCGGCGGGAGGGGGAAGGGGGCCCAGGCTGTGGGAGGGGGGAGGGGATGGGGGCCCGGGAGGGGGAAGGGGGAGGGGGCGACGGGCACCGGGGGACCGGCCAGGGCTCTCGGAGGGAGGGCCCTGGGCCTGCGGGCGGGGGCTGGTGGGGGCTGATGGGGGCTGGGCCCGGGCGGGGAGAGGAGGAGGGGCCTGGGCCTGCGGGGGCGGGGCTTGTGGAGCGGGGCTTGTGGGGGCGGGGCCCGGGGCGGTGGAAGGGGGAGGGGGAGGGGGTCCGGGAAGGGCAGGGGCCGGGGCGGCGGGAGGGGGGAGGGAATGGGTGCCGGGGGACGGGCCGCGGTGCTCAGAGGGAGGGGCCTGGGCCTGTGGGGGCGGGGCCCAGGCTGCGGGAGGGGGAGGGGGAGGGGCTGCAGCCGGGATCTCAGGGGTCCCCGCGTGGCTGAGCTGCTCCCAGGTGAACCCCGGGGCGGGAATCAGCCGGAGCAGGAAACAGCCCCAGCGCCCGTGGCCCAGCTGCCCTTTGGGCCGCTTTGACCTGTTTTTTTTTTTTGACTGTATGCACTTCACCTTACACACGCATTTTTTTTATCTTTTTCTTTTTTCTGGGGTAATTTTAAAGCATCCCGGCGGACGTGTTGCACTTGGAAAGCACGCTTCATCAGTACAGTCTATTTTTTAAACATTACCATGGTGTCAGTATCAACGCCTACCAAAATTTGCAATTTTCACTCCTCTTCGATCCTCCCCCGTGGACTCAAAATTTCTTTTTTTTTTTTTTTACTTCAGCATATTATGGGGGTACAAATGTTTAGGTTACGCGTGTTGCCTTTGCCCACCTCAAAAATGTCTTACTGGCCGGGCGCGGTGGCTCACGCCTGTCATCCTGGCACTCTGGGAGGCCAAGGCGGGAGGATCACTGGAGATCAGGAGTTTGAGACCAGCCTGAGCAAGAGTGAGACCCTGTCTCTACTAAAAATAGGAAGAAATTAGCTGGACAACTAAAAATGCATATAAAAAAATTAGCCAGGCATGGTGGCTCATGCCTGTAGTCCCAGCTACTTGGGAGGAGGCTGAGGCAGGAGGATCACTTGAGGCCAGGAGTTGGAGGTTGCTGTGAGCGAGGCTGACGCCACGGCACTCGAGCCGGGTGACAGAGTAAGACTCTGTCCCCCCAAAAAAGTCTATGCTTTGACCCCCCCCAAAAAAAAACTTACCTACTAATGGCTTATAGTTGACCAGCCTTACTGATAACAAAGTCGATTAACACACATGTAATATGTTGTATGTATGATACGCTGTATTCTTAAAGTCAGAGAATAGAAAATGTTATTAAGAAAAGCATAAAGAGAAAATACATTTCTAACCCTGTACTTGTTGACACCATAGGTTTACATCATCTGTTTCATTTTTGTTTTGTTTTGAGACAGAGTCTCGCTCTATCGCCGGGCTAGAGTGCCATGGTGTCAGCCTCGCTCACAGCAACCTCAGACTCCTGGGCTCAAGTGATCCTCCTGCCTCAGCCTCCTCCCGAGTAGCTGGGACTACAGGCATGCGCCACCACGCCCGGCTAAGTTTTTCTATATATTTTTAGTTGTCCAATTTATTTCTTTCTAATTTTTTTTAGTAGAGACCAGGTCTCGCTCTTGCTCAGGCTGGTCTCGAACTCCTGACCTCGAGCGATCCTCCAGCCTCGGCCTCCCAGAGTGCCGGGATGACAGGCATGAGCCCCCGCTCCCGGCCAAGTCTGTTAATCAGAGACAAGCCACTAGATGTATACTGGACATATACGCACACTCCGGTGATCTGTTCAGTAAACGTGTGACCTGCAGGTGTGGTGTGAGCTTTGTCTCGCGTGGCCTCAGGCCTGTGGATGAGTTACAAAGGACGTCTCCGAGAAGGGAGGGGGACATGGGGACCAGGCATGTCTGACCTCCGTTCTCATGACCATTAACTCAGTTTTAGGGTATTTCTGGGGTTCCCCTGGCCAAGACAGGGTCCATTCTCTCACCTGGGGGGGCTTACAACGGTATTTTGGTCCACAAGGAGCAGCTGTCCTCCAGAAAAGCTCATTTGTCTCTGTCACAGGGCCGCTGGGAACGGAGCCACTGGTCGGGTTTACTTACGCGCTTGGCCTGCTGGAAAGCTCTGAGCCAAATCGTGGTCCAACTTTAGAAGGATATAACATTTCACAGCCTGCAATTTCGATACGGATGACATTCCCGGTTTCATCTCATGGCCCTGTTTGCTCACGCCTATCTCTGTTTGTTTCACTTTTAAACTGCCTTCAACTCTTCAGTTAACATGGTGACTTCAAAACCACCAAAAGACAGTGATCGGCTGGGCGCGGGGGCTCACGCCTGTGATCCCAGCACTCTGGGAGGCCGAGGAGGGAGGATCGCTCCAGGTCAGGAGTTCTAAACCAGCCTGAGCGAGAGCGAGACCCCATCTCTTCTAGAAAAAATAGAAAGAAATTAGCTGGACAACTAAAAATATATATAGAAAAAATTAGCCGGGCGTGGTGGCGCATGCCTGGAGTCCCAGCTACTTGGGAGGAGGCTGAGGCAGGAGGATCGCTCAAGGTCAGCAGTTCGAGAACAGCCTGAACAAGAGCGAGGCCTCGTCTCTACTAAAAGCAGAAAAAAACTAATTGGCCAACTAAAAATATATAGAAAGAATTAGCCAGGTGTGGTGGTGCATGCCTGTAGTCCCAGCTACTCGGGAGGAGGCTGAGGCAGGAGGATCGCCTGAGCCCAGGAGTTGGAGGCTGCTGTGAGCGAGGCTGACACCATGGCACTCACTCTAGCCCGGCAACAGAGCGAGACTCTGTCTCAAAACAAAAAAAACAAGGTGGCCGTGGGGATCGGAAAGCCAAGAAGTGGGTGACGTGTGGGAGAAACTGAGGCAACAGCAGGCAGGTTGGGTGTCCTGTTTGGACCCACAGGTGAGGTGCAGAGGGGAAGGCCTCAGCCTCCCACAGGTACAAGGGTACCGGGAAGAGAAAAACCGCCCCTTCTTGCCCCCCCCACAAACCTCTTGTGCCTCTAACTCTGTCTCAGCACCTGCTTCTTGGAGGCCTGAGCCGACCGGCACCCATTTCCCTGCTGTCTTCCCAACGCCGGGGGTGGGGTCAGGGGTCTGGCTCTTCCAGGCCACGCCCAGGACTCAAGGTGACTGTGGGACTTCCAGGGCCACCCGGGAGCCCCTGACGGACAGCGCAGAGACACGGAAGTGAAGGCAGCCTCTGCTCAGAAACTTTATTCTCCCAGGAGCCTCAACTCACCCCGCCAGGGACGCAGTCTCCTGGGAGGGGCGGGGGATGCAGGCAGGAGGGCTCCCGTCACCACGGCAGCGGAGCAGAGCGGGTGGAGGCCACAGGGGAGCGGGAGGCTGAGGCCCCACTGAGATCTTTCTTTCTTCAGTATTCGAAGGTCACCGTCTTGACCCGCAGGTACTCGTTCAGGGCCGCCTCTCCTGCAAGACAGCGTTGGCCGCTGGGACACGGGGTGGCCCTGGCCCTCGCCACAGGCTGCTGCAGTTCCCAGCGCAGCATTTATATGATCTCACCAAATCCCGGAGCAGCTGTGTATGGGAGGCCCTGGCCTCACTCTCCATTTACAGATGGGGAGCTGAGGCCCAGGGAGGCCATGCACCTCACCCAGGGGTTGGGTTGGTGGGGCCAAGACTCCCCAGAATGCGGGGCCAAGCTGGGGGCAACCATTCTAGAAGCTTCCCTGGCTCCCGCCACCTAGAGTGCCGTAGCGTCAGCCTCGCTCACAGCAAGCTCAGACTTCAGGGCTCAAACGATCCTCCTGCCTCAGCCTCCTCCCGAGTAGCTAGGACTACAGGCATGCGCCACCACACCTGGCTGGTTCTTTCTATATATTTTTAGTTGGCCAATTAGTTTTTTTCTATTTTTAGTAGAGACGGAGTCTCGCTCTTGCTCAGGCTGGTCTTGAAATCCTGACCTTGAGCAATCCTGCCTCAGCCTCCCGAGTAGCTGGGACTACAGGCATGCGCCACCATATCGAGCTAATTTTTTCCTATATATTTTTAGTTGTCCAGATAATTTCTTCCTGTTTTTAGTAGAGACGGGGGTCTTGCTCTTGCTCAGGCTGGTTTCGAACTCCTGACCTCGAGCAATCCTCCCAGCTCGGCCTCCCAGAGTGCTGGGATGACAGGCGTGAGCTGCCGCACCCGGCCCATTATCCTTTCTTTATTAGGGGTCACATTGCCCCAAAGAAGCCACCAATAGCCATTGTGCTCAGGGCTATACCCCAGCATCTGGGACCCCCTAACCCGTAACCCTAACCTGGCACCGGGGTGACTTTCACAGATGTTTGTTGAATGAATCAATGAGAGCGACCCCCCCGGCAGGAGCCGCTCACCCAGGTCTTTGCCAAATCCAGACTGCTTGAACCCTCCAAAGGGAGCAGCCACGTCGGTCTTGTTGTAGGTGTTCACGAACACGGTACCCGCCTCCAGCTTGTCGCTGACGTACAGGGCCTTGTTGATGTCCCTGGTGAAGACGCCGGAAGCCAGGCCGAACTCAGTGGCGTTGGCCCGAGACAATACGGCGTCCACGTCCCTGGGGGAACAACGCAGACCCGTGAGTGAGACGTCGGTCGGCCATGGGACCCTTCGCAGATGTGGGGGAGGGTGTCCACGCTGCGTCCTCCTGGTCTTTGCCGGGGAGCCAGGTGCCGCGGCAGAGCCGGGGTGGAGACAGCCGCTCTGTCGTCCCAGCCGAGGCCCCGGCGTGGCCCAGAGCAGAGACGGGCTGAGCTGAGCGCACTGCAGACTTCCCGGGCAGACAAATCCCCTTCTTTTTTATTTATTTATTTTTTTTGAGACAGAGTCTCCCTCTGTCGCCCGGGCTAGAGTGCCGTGGCGTCAGCCTAGCTCACAGCAACCTCCGACTCCTGGGCTCAAGTGATCCTCCTGCCTTGGCCTCCCCCCGAGTAGCTGGGACCACAGCCATGTGCCACCACGCCCAGCTAATTTTTTCTATATATTTTTAGTTATCCAGCTAATTTCTTTCTACTTTTAGTAGAGACGGGGGTCTCGCTCTTGGTCATGCTGGTCTCGAACTCGTGACCTCAAGCGATCCTCCCTCCTCGGCCTCCTCCCAGAGTGCTGGGATCACAGGCGTGAGCCACTGAGCCCAGCCCGAATCCCCTTCTTATTCTGAGACATTCAGCTCTGGGGTTTCAATGCCCGGCCGCAGAGAACCCAGCACGCCGTGAGAGACACACAGAGAGGCCCAGGGACACCGGTGGCGGGGAAGGGATGTGGCCGCGAAGCCCTCCTGGCTGTTGCGGCTGGACTGGCAGGGATCGGAGACCTCTGTGGCGGAGGGAGGCTCGGCACTCCTCCTGGCCACCCAGGGGGACCCAGCCACGCGTGGACGAGACCCAGCCCCTGGGGAGAGCCGGCGGCAGGACTCCTACCCGTCAGCAAAGCGGGAGACAATCATGATGGGCCCGAAGGACTCTTCCTTGGCAATGAACATGTGGTCCTCTACGTCCGTGAAAACCGTGGGCTCAAAGAAGAAACCTGCGGGGGGACAGGTGGCCCCATGGCATGCAGGCACCCGGCGGTCCAGCCTCCCCTGCCCGGCCAGAGCCCAGGTCCCGGTGCGGATGTCTCCTCCCAGACGGATGCCGACCCCCGTGGACAGACAGCTTCCCTGCGCCAGCCCCCTCTGTCATGTGACCTCACCGCCCTTTGAACTCATCGCCGCCACTGTTTTGAATTCACGGAGTGGGTGGCAGACAGAGCTAAGACTTTTTTTTTGAGACAGAGTCTCACTCTGTCGCCGGGGCTAGAGTGAGTGCCGTGGTGTGAGCCTCGCTCACAGCAACCTCAGACTCCTGGGCTCAGGCGATCCTCCTGCCTCAGCCTCCTCCCGAGTAGCTGGGACTACAGGCACAGGCCACCATACCCGGCTAATTTTTCCTATATATTTTTAGCTGTCCAGCTAATTTCTTTCTATTTTTAGTAGAGATGGGGTCTCACTCTTGCTGAGGCTGGTCTGGAACTCCTGACCTCGAGCGATCCTCCCACCTCGGCCTCCTCCCAGAGTGCTGGGATGACCAGCGTGAGACACTGTGCCTGGTGTGGGCTCATGTTAGGACACCGTGATGACCACTGAGCTAAAAGGCCAGGGGGACGTCCAGGCGGAGATGTCCAGTGGCCCCCGGCTTTGTGGTCAGGAGTTCTAGGCGGGCTACAGCCCAGAGACACAGCTCCTCCAACAGGCCCTGAGCCATCGCAGGGGATGAGACCCTCCGGGTAAAGTGTCCACCATGAGAAGAGCTCCAGAGTGAGTTTCCACCAAAGAGCAAGTTATTGAGAAGTAAGAGCCAAGGACGTAGAAGGAAAATCGCAAGATCTAGTGTCACAGAAGCCACCGGAGGAGAGGATTTCCAGGCTGCGGTGATATTAAGGGCTAATCCGGCTGGGCGCGGTGGCTCACGCCTGTCATCCCGGCACTCTGGGAGGCCGAGGCAGGAGGATTGCTCGAGCTCAGTAGTTCGAGACCAGCCTGAGCAAGAGCAAGACCCCGTCTCTACTAAAAAAATAGAAAGAAATTAGCTGGACAACTAAAAATATATATAGAAAAAATTAGCAGGGCGCGCTGGCACATGCCTGTAGTTCCTACTACTCGGGAAGCTGAGGCTGGAGGATCGCTTGAGCCCAGGAGTTGGAGGCTGCTGTGAGCGAGGCTGACGCCACGGCACTCTAGCCTGGGCGACAGAGCGAGACTCTGTCTTAAAGAAAAATAAAGATAAAAAGAAAAAACCAGGGCAAATCAAAGTCCCGTACAAATCAGGTGTCCCGACAGCCAAGCGCCTGCCCCTGCGGGCCCAGAAGCCTCACCATGCGAGTACCTGGCCACCAGCCATCTCCAGGGAGGCCTCGGCAGGAAACCAGAGGCTGTGGTGCCTGCTGCCTCGGTTTACCCGACTGACCTGGCCGAGGGACTTGCTTGCCGCCATGAACGAGTGTGGCGCCCTCATCCACGCCGCGCCGGCAGTAATCCAGCAGCTTGGTCAGGTGTGCTTGGTGGTTCTGCGGCCCGTGGGTGGTGTCCCTGTCCAGGGGGTTTCCGATCTTCATCTTCTTCACCTCTTCTACCTGCAGAGAGCACCCCACAGCGGGTCTGGCTGCGGTGGGTCCCCTGACCGACCCACTTCCCGTGTCTGCGTTTCTGGGGACCCACCGCGGACCCCTGTGTTCTGGTTCCCCGGGGCTGTTCAGACTCTGCTTCCAAACCTCCCTTCCGGGCGCTGAAACCCCAAACGCTTTGTAGAGGCGAACTGTACAAAAGTCTCCAAGGGAGACCCGAGCCCTGCCCCCGGTTCGGTCCACTTCAAAGGCATCTTTGAAGCCCCCTCCTCCAGGAAGCCCTCCCTGCTGAATCGGCAGACATAAAGGTTAGTCTAGGCTTTGCTGCCTACAGATGGTGGCCTGGGTCTCCTGCAGGACGGGACAGAAGAGGACACCTAATGACTCTGGAGCCTGGGGACAGGGGAAGTCGGAAAGTGAACCGGGATCTGGGATGAGGGGTTAAGAAACCAAGACGGGCCGGGCAAGGTAGCTCACGCCTGTCATCCTAGCAGTCTGGGAGGCGAGGAGGGAGGATCACTCGAGGTCAGGAGTTCGAGACCAGCCTGAGCAAGAGCGAGACCCCGTCTCTACTACAAAATAGAAAGAGATTAGGTGGACAACTAAAAATATAGATAGAAAAAATTAGCCGGGCGTGGTGGCACAGGCCTGTAGTCCCAGCTACTTGGGAGGCCGAGGCGGGAGGATCGCTCAAGGTCAGGAGTTCGAGACCAGCCTGAGCAAGAGTGAGACACCGTCTCTACTAAAGAAAATAGAAAGAAATCAGCTGGACAACTAAAAAAATATATATAGAAAAAAATCAGCTGGGCGTGGTGGCGCATGCCTGTAGTCTCAGCTACTTGGGAGGGAGGCTGAGGCAGGAGGATTGCTTGAGCCCAGGATTGTGAGGTTGCTGTGAGCAAGGCTGACGCCACGGCACTCTAGTCTGGGTGACAGAGTGAGACACTGTCTCAAAAAAAAAAAACAAAAAAAGGAAAGAAACTAGGATGAACATGATCAGGAGCGAGGCAGACGCCACCCTGACCTGCCTTGTTCCCTGTTCCCTGCTCCTACCCTGGAGACCCGAACTGCTCCCTGGTCTCTCCCAGCTGCAGAGAATGACCTGTGGCAACGCATGGACGCCCGTGTCTCTTCTCTCACCCTAGCCCGTGAGCTCAGTGAACGGCTGTTATTTCCAGCCACTACATATCATCGAGAGCCGTTTGTCACCCGGCAAAAGCTGACTGTTGTTTGTTACGGTTCCTCCTAGAGAGTCCCTCCCTTTGCCCTGCCTTCCCGCTCTGAGCCCCTGCCGGCCTCGGGGGCCGCAGCCCAGTCTGACGTCTGTCTCCCTCTCCCCTGGTCCCTTCCACCTTCCAGGGCTCCCTGCCCCTGGGAGCCACCCTTAGTAAACCGTGCGCACCAGAATCCTCGCCTCAGGCTCCGCTTCTAGGGAACCAGCCCGAGATGGGCCCTCAATGGGAGCCCTGGGGTTTTGGTGTTTGCTGCCGAAATCATAAAAGCCAGTGAAGACCCAGTACGGCTGACCCAGGTGGCCGTGGAGCCCCGGCCGGGCTGCTGTCCCAGCCAGCCAGCCGGCCAAGCCCGGTCCCCGGGGCGGGACTTACCACTCTGCACACAAACTCGTCGTGAATGGAGTCCTCTACGAAGAGCCGGCCGGCGGCGATGCAGTTTTCCCCTTTGTTGAAGAAGACGGAGCTCATCCCCTTCGGAGAAGGACAAGACCAGGTCACACCGCTCCTCCCGGGACCTCCAGCCCCCGGCCTCCACCGGGGCCCGGTCACCCCGTCTCAGGCTGCTGTCTACACCGTGGAGCACGGAGACCCCTTCTAGGTACTGGGTGGGCTTGCTGGGCTGGCCCGGGAGACACCGACCTTCCTGTTTCTGAGCCTACGCTGGCTGGAGGTGGCCGGGCAGTGTGTTATCACAGGGAGGGCAGTGGGTTACCAGGCAGCGGGCAGGGCCAGCTCTCCTGACCCAGTGACAGGGCCCAGCAGCCTCAGCCTCGGTGCCGGAGCCAAGACCCCGAGGGCTGACTGGCTCCCCCAGGGACAGTGAACAAAGGTCCTTGCCTGCCTCGGTTTCCCCGTCCTCCAAGGCACAGTGGGACTTCGATGGCCCTGGGGGCATATTTGGGCGCCTGGCCAAATGTGGCCTTGGGGGTTTGTTCCCACAGCAGCAACGACGAAACCGACTGTGGGTACAGGAGCCCACACCCGAGTGTCACTTGCTGAATGTGCTTGTGTCCTCAGCCCTTCAGACACACTCACCTGCCCCAGCCCTGGGTGGGTGTCACCCCAGATGGCACCACGTCCCTGTGGCACAGTGGGGAGCACAGAGGCCCAGAGAGGTTAAGTGACTTGCTGAAGGCTGCCCAGCAAGCAGAGGGGCCACTGTCAGCAGAGTTCTGCTTTGCTCTTTTTTTTTTTTTTTTTGAGACAGAGTCTCGCTCTGTCGCCCAGGCTAGCGTCAGCCTCACTCACAGCAACCTCCAACTCCTGGGCTTAAGCGATCCTCCTGCCTCAGCCTCCCGAGTAGCTGGGACTACAGGCATGCGCCACCACGCCAGGCTCATTATCTCTCTATAATATTTTTAGTTGGCCAATTAATTTCTTTCTATTTCTAGTAGAGATGGGATCTTGCTATGTTGCCCAGGCTGGTCTCGAACTCCTGACCTCGAGCGATCCTCCCGCCTCGGCCTCCTCCCAGAGTGCCGGGATGACAGGCGTGAGCCACCGCGCCTGGCCTGCTTACTTCAGAGCAGGCAGAGCTGCGGTCTGCGTGTCTCTGTTTTCCACGTCACACGCAGAGCACACAAATGTGTATCTGTCCAAGCTGGCTCACTGCACCTGTCCTGCCAGTTGTGAGACTCCTCTGGACATAGTTTTGGGGGGCGCATGTCACTCCTGCCCCAAGTCCTGCCAAAGCTGCGCATGTACCGAGGCTTTGTAGAATTGGAGCGAGGTCCCCCTGCTCTCCCTGCACCCCATATGTGCCCCCCCCAGGCCCAGCCCTTACCATCTGCACAGCCTTATTGAGGTCGCAGTCGGCGAAGATGAGGAGGGGCGACTTCCCGCCCAGCTCCAGGGACACCTTCTTCACGTTGCTCACGGCGCAGCTGAAAGGAACGCCCAGTGAGGCCTAGAACAGCCTTCGCTGCAAAGAGCGAGGCCCGGCACCTTCGCCCTAGCCCCACCCTCCAGGGCACTGGCTGCAGAGGATTTGGCGTCTCAGTTTTTTTTTATTGTTGTTTTTATTTTGAGACAGAGTCTCGCTCTGTCACCCGAGCTAGAGTGTCGTGGCATCAGCCTCACTCACAGCAGCTTCAGACTCCTGGCCTCAAGCGATCCTCCTGCCTCGGCCTCCCAATTAGCTGGGACTACAAGCACAAGCCACCATGCCCAGCTAATATTTTCTTTTTTTTTTTATTTTTTGTTTTTTTTTTTTTTGAGACAGAGTCTTACTCTGTCGCCCGGGCTAGAGTGCCGTGGTGTCAGCCTCGCTCACAGCAACCTCAGACTCCTGGGCTCAAGCGATCCTCCTGCCTCAGCCTCCCGAGTAGCTGGGACTACAGGCGTGACCCATCACGCCCGGCTAATTTTTTCTATAAATTTTTAGTTGGCCAATTAGTTTCTTTCTATTTTTTAGTAGAGACGGGGTCTCGTACTTGCTCAGGCTGATTTTGAACTCCTGACCTCAAGCGATCCTCCCGCCTCGGCCTCCCAGAGTGCTAGGATAACAGGTGTGACCCGCCGCACCGGGCCTTTTTCTTTTCTTGAGACAGAGTCTCACTCTGTCGCCCGGGCTAGAGTGCCGTGGCGTCAGCCTCGCTCACAGCAGCCTCAGACTCCTGGGCTCAAGCAATCCTCCTGCCTCAGCCTCCTGAGTAGCTGGGACTACAAGCATGCGCCACCACGCCCGGCTAATTTTTTCTATATATTTTTAGTTGTCCAGTTAATTTCTTTCTATTTTTATTAGAGACGGGGTCTCGCTCTTGCTCAGGCTGGCCTTGAACTCCTGACCTTGAGCGATCCTCCTGTCTCGGCCTCCCAGAGTGCTGGGATGACAGGTGCGAGCCACCGCGCCTGGCCGGGAAATATTTCTTATTCATTCTAATATCTTGTATTCATCCCCCACCCCCACTTATGGAAAACATTATCATTTTCAACTTGAAATCGGTGTAAAGAACTTCTGGAGACGCTTCATTTGTGCGTGGGCCGCTTTGGGAGTCACTGTGCATTTCACACACACACAGCCCTGAGCAGACTCAGCACGGGTCAGCCCCTCTGACGCCCAGCCCAGCCTCCGCCTGCGTCACAGGACCCAGCCCGCCTGCCGCCATTATGCCACTACGGCTGCCTACCTTTTCATGATGTGCTTCCCCACCTCCGTGGAGCCCGTGAACCCGATCTTCCTGACGTCGGCATGGTCCGAGAGTCTCTGGCCGACCAGCGTGCCTGCGGGTGGGAGGGTGGCAGTCAGGGTGGTCACCTCCTCGTCCAGCGGGGGCTGGACTCTGCATCGTGGTGCCCCCTATATGCTTAGAACCCTCAATCCCCCCGGGTCTTGCCACCTGTGAGGGGTCTCCCTGCGCCCTACACTCCTGAACAGGATCGTGTCTGGAGGTGGCCACTGCACAGAGGTCATCCGGGGTGGACCCTGATCCATCATCACGCCTCTGAGCAGAGATCAGGACCCCGGCGGGCACTGGGGGGAGGACACGGCCGTCCACGAGCCCAGCAGAGGAAGCCACGGGAGAAGCCAGCCCTGAGACACCCGGCTCTTGGGCTTCCAGCCTCCGGAACTGGGGGACGACCAGTCACTGCCTGTCCAGCCAAAGAGAGCAGACAGACAGCCCGCAGGATGGGAGAAAATACTCGCAAGCTACGGTCTGATGAGGGGCTGATAACTAGAATCTATTTAGAACTCAGGGAAATCAGCAAGGAAAAAAAAATGAAAAAGTGGGCAAGAGGCCGGGCATGGTGGCTCATGCCTGTCATCCGAGCACCGTGGGAGGCCGAGGTGGGAGGATCACTCGAGGTCAGGAGCTCGAGACCAGCCTGAGCAAGAGCGAGAACCCGTCTCTACTAAAAATAGAAATTAGCCAAAACAACTACAAATATATAGAAAAAAATTAGCCGGGCATGGTGGCAGGTGCTTGTCCGATGGCTCTTACCAGACCCCGGGAGGATGTTGACCACCCCCTTGGGGATGCCGGCTTTCAGCGTCAGCTCTGCGAACTTCAGGGCGGTGAGTGCGGTCACCTGGCGGGGGGCAGGAGAGGAGACAGGTCAGGAGGGGGCGGGAAATCGGGGGGCTCTGCCTTGCCTCCCTGCCTGTCTCTCCCAGAAGCACATGGCCAGGGCAGAAGGAAGACCCCCGGGAAGCCGTGCCCATGGCCCATCGCGGGAGGGACACTGCCAGCCAGCTGCAGAATCAGGTCTTCCAGCCTCTGTCTTCTGGCCTCTCCTGCTGGCCAGGCCTGGGCAGCGTCCGCTTTTTTTTGTTTTCTTTTGAGACAGAGTCTCACTCTGTCGCCCAGCCTAGAGTGCCGTGGCGTCAGCCTCGCTCACAGCAACCTCAAACTCCTGGGCTCAAGCGATCCTCCTGCCTCAGCCTCCCAAGCAGCTGGGACTACAGGCATGTGCCACCATGCCCGGCTAATTTTTTCTTATATTTTTAGTTGGCCAATTCATTTCTATTTATAGTAGAGACGAGGTCTCGCCCTTGCTCAGGCTGGTTTCGAACTCCTGACCTTGAGCAATCCGCCCACCTCAGCCTCCCAGAGTGCTAGGATGACAGGCGTGAGCCACCGCCCCCGGCCTGCAACCGTCTGTTCTTATAGACAGAACTCGGTAAGGTTCCCCTGGAAACCTTAGTGAATAAGCTGGACACATACTTCTTTAAGAAAAGACAACTATTTGCTGTGACAATAATTTCTGATGTGGGATTTCACTCGTGGCCTCACAGCTCACAGGAATGCTGGAGGACCCCTGCCTCCCCCGTCATAACCTGTACTTTGTCTCCATCTCAGTTATGTCTCCGTCTATATCATTTTTCTATTCCTGTTATTTGCATATCTCTTGTGACGATCACGCCTGGGGGGCCTGTTTTGCCGGGAGAGTCAGCTAACTCCCCGCGGGAGACGGGCCCCCCACTTCGTGGCTGGACTACGGAGGCCGTCTTGGCACACGGCTTGGTGGGGGGTGCCAGGCCAGGGACACCAAGCGAAGTCTCCGCTCTGTCCATACCGAGTGCTGGCGTCTGTGCAGAAACCCCCCCGCCCGGCTTGTCCCAGCTGCGAAAGTAGCAGCGTGGCCAGCAGGTGGCCAACACGACACCCGGACGGCTCCGACAGCCTCACGCGCCTCTGCCCACAAGCAGCGCCCTTTGGCCAGTGTGGGTTCCTGACGGTCGCCACCGTCACCTGCCCCGGCCGGGGAGGCCCACACTCACCTGGGCAGGTTTGATCACCACAGTGTTCCCCGCGGCCAGGCAGGCGGCTGTCTTCCAGGACAGCATCATCAGGGGATAGTTCCAAGGGATGACGATACCGCAGACCCTGCCGTTCAAAAGAAGCCGAGGAAGTTGGCTCTTGTCCTTGTCCTCCACCGGGCGCCTGAAGCCTACCTGCCACCTCCTGCCGCCCCTCCCAGGTGGGCCGTCCACTCCCAACGCCGGGCTCCTGACTGGCACAGAATGTTCCCCCTGGGAGGCAGCTCAGCCTCCCACCTTTCTGGTCCCAGATGCTGCCACACCAGTTAGTCTGGCGGTGGGCACGGTGGCATGGGACACTTTGATGGGCTGCAGAGGGGGCACAGGCAACCGGGAGGGTGGCTCGGGCAGGCGCAGGGGAGAAGAGAGAGGGTCAGGGTGGGCGTGGAGAGGTCAGGGGTCACAGGGCGGGCTGGTGGCCAAGTCAGGAGTTTGATTTCACGTCGGGTGTCCTGGGCACCGGCTGGGGCGGGGACATGGTCTCTTAGGAAGAGCTGCCTTTGCTCTTCCCCGCAGAAAGGGACTTCTCTTCTTAGCCCCCTGGCTCGGGGGCCTTTGTCCGGCCTTGTCTGACCCTCCTAATTCCAGCACGGGCGGCCCTTACTGCCCAGACACCTGGTGGTCACCCCTCAACACTACGCAGGGAGGGGCAATATGTCCCACCCAGGTAGAGCTGGGGACACTGAGTACAGAGAGGCTAGAAACTTGCTCAGGGAAGGGCAGGTGCTGGGGTTCCACCCTGGAGGTCAGGCTCCCGAACATTCCCATTGAATCAGGGTCACCTGTGACGTTGGAGAGGTGACGCCCATAGACCCCGAGGCCGGCCACACTACCAGGCAGAGACCGGGGATGGGCTGAGATTCTGGTTTCGAACTCCTGACCTCGAGCGATCCTCCTGCCTCGGCCTCCCAGAGTGCTGGGATGACAGGCGTGAGCTACCGCGCCCGGCCTTGGGCTGAGATTCTGATGCGTGGTCAGGAACGGCCCTCCTGCCTCCCCAGTTTGTGTGGGGTGCTGGGACCCGGCCAGAGCAGGTGTCTGTTTGCACTGGGCTGCCTGAACAGGTGCCCGGAGGCCGGGGTTTGAGGCCAGCCTCCCGGGTGACCAGAAGCTTGTGGATGACAGAGCGTCAGTTTCCTCCTCAGTGTGACGGGGACGGGTCCCCGGCGGGTGGGGGCAGCTGGGAGAGCGAGTGGCCTCGCAGACTCAGGTGTGGCTCTAGCTGGGGGCCCCGGTGGCCCACGGCCCGCCTTCCCCGGCCCCTCTCAAAGCCGGCTCACTCGGCTGGGCATGGTGGCTCACACCTGTCATCCCAGCACTCTGGGAGGCTGAGGTGGGAGGATCATTCAAGGTCAGGAGTTCGAAACCAGCCTGAGCAAGAGCAGACCCCATCTCTACTAAAAATAGGAAGAAATTAGATGGACAACTAAAAATATATAGAAAAAATTAGCCAGGCGTGGTGGCTCACACCTGTAGTCCCAGCTACTCGGGAGGGAGGCTGAGGCAGGAGGATCTCTTGAGGCCAGGAGTTGGAGGTTGCTGTGAGCGAGGCTGACGCCACAGCACTCTAGCTCGGGCCACAGAGCGAGACTCTGTCTCAAAAGAAAAAAAAATTTTTTTTTCCCTGTTCCTTGGTGCCGCCTACGAGCTCCCGGTTGTCATAAACAGGGATCATCATAGTCTTTTTTTGGAGAAAGGTTTTGAGGCCATGCCCTTGTCTCCCACTATGACCTCGACCGACAGAGGGTTTTGTGTGGGGATTAAACCAAGTTACAGCTGGGCGCGGTGACTCACGCCTGTAATCCTAGCACTCTGGGAGGCCGAGGCGAGAGGATTGCTCAAGGTCAGGAGTTCGAAACCAGCGTGAGCAAGAGTGAGACCCCGTCTCTACTATAAATAGAAAGAAATTAATTGGACAATTAAAGATATATATAGAAAAAATGAGCCGGGCATGGTGGCGCATGCCTGTAGTCCCAGCTACTCGGGAGGCTGAGGCACAAGGATTGCTTGAGCCCAGGAGTTTGAGGTTGCTGTGAGCTAAGCTGACGCCACGGCACTCACTCTAGCCCGGGCAACAGAGTGAGACTCTGTCTCAAAAAAAAAAAAAAAACCAAGTTACAGTTGTGGCGTCCGGGCCAGCAGGGTGCCCGAGAGGTAGACGGACAGAATCCCTGTTTGATGGAGACACAGAAAAGGGACATCACAAGCTCCCCGCCCTGCCTGGACGGGCATCACCTGGGCGGGGACTCACCCTACGGGCTCCTTCCGGGTCAAGGTAAGGTTGCGGTTGGGCCTGGCGTGGTTGATGGGGATGGTGGAACCCTAGAAGAAGCACAGAGACTCACTGGCTGGAGGCCCGGGTCCAGGTAGCGATGCCCTGTGATCCCAGGTAGCGATGATGGGGACACCCGGGGAGTCCAGGGACGAGCAGATGTCCTATGTCCCACTGACCTTACGATGGGGGGTGACGCTCATGGGCCTAGAACAACCACAGGGGCCCCCAGAAAAGCAGATTGTTTTCTCCGGTTAGTGGCAAAAGAGAGTCAGAGGGATTCCAAGCCCGAGAAAGACACGCTGTCGCCAGGGGCTAGGGGGAGGCCTGCAGCCAGGAGGGACCTGGGCCCTCCGTCCTACGAGTGCATGAAACTGAGCTCTGGCCGGGCGCGGAGGCTCACGCCTGTCATCCCAGCACTCTGGGAGGCTGAGGCGGGAGGATCGTTTGAGCTCCAGAGTTTGAGACCAGCCTGCGCAAGAGCGAGACCCCGTCTCTACTAAAAACAGAAAGAAATTAGTGGGACAACTAAAAAAAATATATAGAAAGAAATTAACCGGGTGTGGTGGCACATGCCTGTAGTCCCAGCTACTCAGGAGGGAGGCTGAGGCAGGAGGATCGCTTGAGGCCAGGAGTTGGAGGCTGCCGTGAGTGAGGCTGACGCCACAGCAATCACTCTAGCCCGGGCGACAGAGCGAGACAGTGTCTCAAAATAAATAAAGAAAGAAACTGAACTCTGTCAATACCCAAATGGGCCTGGAAGTGGGTTCTGACCCGGAGCTTCCAGACACGGCGCAGCCCGGCCGACACCCTACAAGGCCTTGGCATGGAACCACCCGGAATTCCCACCTGCACAGTCTCGAGTTCATGGAGTTCACGAGCGGGCGTTGCTCTATGCCACTGGGTCGCCGCAGGGGGACCCGTGTGCCACCCTCGAAGCCACACCCCCCCCCACTCTCGAGCCCGGCGGCGGGCAGGAACCCCGGCCCCACCTGGATCTTGTCGCACCAGCCGGCAAAATAGCGGAAGGTCTGGATGGACATGCCCACGTGCGTCTTCAGGGCCAGCGTGTAGACGGCGCCGGCGTCCAGGGCCTCGATGGTGGCCAGCTCCTCCTGGTGCTGCTCCATGAGGTCGGCCAACCTGCAGGGGGAGGGGGCCGGGGCGGGAGGCTCAGGCCTGGCACAGCCGGGTCTGCCTCAGTCTCCCCATCTGAGCTGTGGGACAATAACAGTGACTAGACGGGCATGTCCCTTTCTCCTCGCCTCTCCTCTTGCCATCCTTCCTTCCTACCTGTGGACTGGCTACGTCATCCCACGCCTCAGAGGTCACCCTGTAGAGATGCTTACCCACCTGCTGCAGCCTCAGACTCCTGGGCTCAAGCGATCCTCCTGCCTCAGCCTCCCCAGTAGTTGGGACTACAGGTGTGAGCCACCACGCCTGGCTAATTTTTTTCTATAAATTTCTTTTAGTTGGCCAATTAATTTCTTTGTATTTTTAGTAGAGACGGGGTCTCGCTCTTGCTCAGGCTGGTCTCAAACTCCTGACCTTAAGCAATCCTCCCGCCTCGGTCTCCCAGAGTGTTGGGATGACAGGCATGAGCCACCATACCCAGCTTTTTTTTCTTTTTGAGACAGAGACTCACTCTATCACCCAGGCTGGAGTGCCGTGGAGTCATCCTCGCTCACAGCAGCCTCCAACTCCTGGGCTCAAGCGATCCTCCTGCCTCAGCCTCCCAAGTAGCTGGGACTACAGGCATGCACCACCATGCCCGGCTCATTTTTTCCATATATTTTTAGTTGGCCAGTTAATTTCTTTCTATGTTTAGTAGAGACGGGGTCTCGCTCTTGCTCAGGCTGGTTTCGAACTCCTGACCTTGATCGATCCTCCTGCCTCAGCCTCCCAGAGTGCTGGGATGACAGGCCTGAGCCTCCACGCCCAGCCACACGTCTGTCTTCTAAGCACCAGCCAAGCTGGCATCTGCAGAGACGGGGAGGTAGCCCCATTCCCGTCACGGGAGGGGTGTGGGCAGCCTGCCTTGAGTCTGAGCACAGCCAGGCCCCACCACCTTCCCCTGCTTCTGACAATGTGCTGCCGTGGGCAGCCCAGGAACAGTGAAGCGAGGGTCTCGTGCCCTAAGGGGGGCCGGGTGGACGGGGGCAGGTGGAAAGCACAGCCCGGGAGTGGCCTCAATCTTACAGACAGGGCGAGGCCTGCCACCCCATTGCCCACCTGGCTCCTTTCTGTCCCCAGACACGAGGAGGCCCTAACACACCCCAAGCCTGCTCCCGTCCTCACCTGCCTGTACCCTCCAGGACCCCTGGCACTGCCCATCCCACGCAGGATGTGGCAACCACAACACTCGGCCTTCTTGACTAGCCCTGCAGTCCGGGGCTCATTCTGGGGCCCCCTCCTCACCGTGGCCTCTTTCGGGTCCTCAGGTAAGTCAGGCCTCCTGCCCTCAGACATAGGAGGCCGTCTCATAGCAGTTAAGGGTCTAGGGGGTCCCACCAGCTCCAGGACAGATGGACTCACTCTTTGTTGCCCACCATTAGCCCCGAAGTCTGCCCGCGCCAAACTCAAATTATTTTCCACACGCCTAATTGTCTCTAAAGCAGCCCAAGCAAACACATTTTTTAGCCATGTAGACCCTGCTTGCTTTGCATACCCCAGGAACATCACCCAACA
This sequence comes from Lepilemur ruficaudatus, assembly GCA_963574885.1. Lineage (NCBI taxonomy): Eukaryota > Metazoa > Chordata > Mammalia > Primates > Lepilemuridae > Lepilemur > Lepilemur ruficaudatus. The sequence goes on from CAUYRT010023216.1 coordinate 28,000, forward strand.
GTTGTTCCGGCTGCTCCCCAGATGCCACCGGTCACGTCGCTTTCTCTCACTAGTCTCCCTTCTAGATCCTTCTTCTCACCTTCTCTCACAGTAAGATAAGGTCCCTGACTGAACGGAATTGCCCTCTGCCGCCATCTCTCTGGGAGATCCTGTCTCACCCTCTCCCCTGGCACCTGGACCAGCCTCTGTTTGACTGAGCCGGGCGGAGGCAGCGGTGGGAGAGTGCCCCGCCCCCCGTCTCCGGGCCCCTGGGAGTTTGCACAGGGCAGGACCTGGTCGCTAGGGAGCTCCTGGGTGTCCCCGCACCTGCTGGGTCCTCAGTGGGAGTATTATGGGTCGGTAGGAGCTGTACTGACAGGTGCCACCAGAGGGCAGCAGAGCTCTGCGGGAAGGGACCCCACCAGTCACACAAGCTCAAGGTCACGTGGTCATGCCTGACCCCCTAGGAGCTCCAGGGACGGCCTGGCAGCAGCCGATGGCTTCCTAGAATCAGTGGGCTCTGGGGGGAGGGGGGTCTGGAGCCCGGGACAGGCTCACCCAGCCCCATGGCGTCCCTTCCATGAGCAAATTCCAGGTCCCCCCCTCCCCACCCCCTGTGGCCTCGGAAACAGAAGCCATTCTGACCGCAAAGCCAAGGTGGGGGCTGTCCTGCCGGGTGGCCAGCCGCGCTGGGACCCCCCCCCATTAACCAGGCTGCACGCCCTGGGGACCCTGCGGATAAGAGCCGGGTCCCTGAGACTGCCTGGCTCACCTGCCCAGCACCCTGCTCCTGGAAACAGCGCCCACCTCTTGGGGGGTGACTGCTAGTTTTCCCCAGGCCCTGGTCTCTGGGGGCAGGGCCTCCCTTCCGGGCCTCCCTGTCACCCCGAGGGCACGAGCTAGAGTCTTAAGCATGAGTCCTTCCCTGAGGCTTTGGAACTGGGACAGAGGGGAGAAGGCCCCTTGCTCTCGGATTTAAAAATAAGAAAGGCAGGTGGAGAGGAGAGAGGGAAGGAAAAAGGAAAAGAAAAGAAAGACGATGGGCGACCAGGAGGTCGCAGTCCCCCCTGGCGCCTCCCGGCAGGATCCAAGACCGAAGCCTCTGTCGGCTGCCCCCTCCCTGCCCAAGCTGCAGGTGGCCGTGGCGGGAACAGGCAGCCGCACGGCGCTCACCTGTACAGAAGCCGGCCGCGGTCCCGCGCACTGATCTTCCCCCACAGGCCGTTCTCGAAAGCGTCCTTGGCCGCGGCCACGGCCTTGTCAACGTCGCTGACCTGGGCCAGGGACACCTGGCAGATCACCTGTGGCGGGAGCAGAGCCGTGACGGTCCTGGACGGGTCGGTGCTCGCAGACACCTCTGCCTGACTCCTGCCAGAGCCCAGCCCACGGGGAGCGCGGGGAGCGGGTCACAGGAGGGGACGCGCAGTCCCGGGAAAGGTCCGATCCATATCGGGGCAGTCTCTTCATAGTCCCGCTGAACCCAGATGGGGGCAGAGTTTCTTTTTTTTTTTGTGAGACAGAGTCTCGCTCTGTCGCCCGGGCTAGAGTGCCGTGGCGTCAACCTCGCTCACAGCAACCTCAGACTACTGGGCTCAAGCGATCCTCCTGCCTCAGCCTCCCTTCCGAGTAGCTGGGACTACAGGCACGCGCCACCATGCCCGGCTAATTTTTTCTATATATATTTTTAGTTGTCTGGCTAATTTCTTTCTATTTTTTTCTAGTAGAGACGGGGTCTCGCTCTTGCTCAGGCTGGTTTTGAACTCCTGACCTCGAGCGATCCTCCTGCCTCAGCCTCCCAGAGTGCTGGGACTACAGGCATGAGCCACCACGCCCAGCCCAGAAAGAGTTTTCATAAGTGGCCGGGGGCCGTGGCTCACGCCTGTCATCCCAGCACTCTGGGAAGCCGAGGCGGGAGGATCACTCGAGGTCAGGAGTTCAAGACGAGCCTGAGCAAGAGCGAGACCCCGTCTACTAGAAAAAAATAGAAAGAAATTAGCCAGACAACTAAAAATATATATAGAAAAAATTAGCCGGGCATGGTGGCGCGTGCCTGTGGTCCCAGCTACTCGGGAGGAGGCTGAGGCAGGAGGATCGCCTGAGCCCAGGCGTCTGAGGTTGCTGTGAGCAAGGCTGACGCCACGGCACTCACTCTAGCCCGGGCTACAGAGTGAGACTCTGTCTCTAAAAAGAAAACAAAAGCAAAGGGGGCCCCGGCTGGGCCCGTTGCCGAAATGTTGGGGGGAGGTGACAGCTTCATCCGGGGGGATCGGCCCTGGTCCCAGTCGCTGGAGCTCCAGAGCCGGACCCCAACCTCATGCCTGCTCCATCCCTGTTGAGTCGGGCTGCAGACTGGCCGGGCCCCTTTCCCGTCTATACCAAAGGCTCCCATGGAAGCAGAGGCCAACTGGGCTGGGACCCCCATAGAGCAGGGCGGGGGCAGGTGGGGCGCAGAGAGGGAGGAGGCCGGGGCAGCGAGGCTGGCACTCACACTGCCGTCGGTCGGGTTGATGGTGTCGTAGGTCTTGCCGCCCTCAGCGTCCACAAAGGCGCCCCCGATGAAGAGCTGGTGGGGCATTCGGAGCGTCCGCTTGTTGATGGCCATTTCCACCTGGAATGCGAGGCTGGGGCTGTCATGCAGACTCTTCCTGACCAGCACAAACCCGCGCGGGCACACAGGAGACCCACAGACAGGCGGACGAGCCCACAGGCGTGCACGACCGAGCCGCCGTGGCCTCCTCGGGGCTGGGGGAACCGTCACGTGGGCAGCGGTGGCAGCAGAGGGGTCAGAAGAGACAAAGGACCCAGACCTGGAGGCCCACCCAGCGCTGGTAGGTGGGACCTCGGCGTCCCCACCTCCTCGCTATGCGGCCTGAGGTGGTTACTACACCTCCCCACGGCGGGGCTGGGAGGATTCTTAGCCCATAGAAAGAGCCAGGGAGGCCGGGTGCGGTGGCTCACACCTGTCATCCCGGCACTCGGGGAGGCCGAGGAGGGAGGATCGCTCGAGGTCAGGAATTTGAGACCAGCCTGAGCCAGAACGAGACCCCGTCTCTACTAAAAATACTAAGAAATTAATTGGCCAATTAAAAAATATATAGAATAAATTAGCCGGGCACGGTGGCGCGTGCCTGTAGTCCCAGCTACTCAGGAGGCTGAGGCGGGAGGATCGCTCGAGGTCAGGAGTTCGAGACCAGCTTGGGCAACATAGCAAGACCCCGTCTCTACTGAAAATAGAAAGACATTAGCTGGACAACTAAAAACATATATAGAAAAAACTAGCCGGGAGTGGTGGCACGTGCCTGTAGTCCCAGCTACTCGGGAGGAGGCTGAGGCAGAAGGATTGCTTGAGCCTCAGGAGTCTGAGGCTGCTGTGAGCGAGGCTGACACCACGGCACTCTAGCCGGGGCTACAGAGTGAGACTCCGTCTCAAAAAAAAGAAACCGCCCGTGGCCACCCAGGGGAAGGCCCTCGCGGGCCACCGCGACTCACGTAGTGGATGGCGCACTGGCTGTCCCCGTCATCCCCGCGGAGTTTCCGCACTAACAGCTGCACAAAGTCCCCGAAGGTGGTTGCCATGTAGACATCCTCGTTCTCCAGCTCCAGGCCATCACAAAGCTCCTTCACTTCCTCCACCAGCCTGCAGGAAGGCCACGGAAAGATAGGGAGGCCGGGAGGAGACACAGTGGACACGCATTGTTCTAGAGGGAGGGCAGCAAGGCACGCCAAGACCCTTTAAATAGAAGAGGGGCCTCCGTCCGGTACCCAAAGCGAGGCCACCAGCCTATGACCGGGGGGAAGAGCCTTGGCTGTGCATTCGGAGGCCCTGCTTTCAACTTTTCATTCCATCCCTTACTAACTCGGGGCCCGGGGCAACCAACTGACTCACCTAAGACTTGGTTTCTTCATCTGCAAAACAAAACCAATAATAGCTCCTCTGCTATTTGGTGATGAGTCAATGAGACAAGTCACCTATTGATCGTGATACTTAATAAGAGATTGGAAATCTTCCAAAGACACTGTTAAGGCCGGGTGCGGCGGCTCACGCCTGTAGTCCCAGCTACTCGGGAGGCCGAGGCGGGAGGATCGCTTGAGGTAGGGAGTTTGAGGCCAGCCTGAGCAAGGGCGAGACCCTGTCTCTACTAAAAAAATAGAAATTAGCTGGACAATTAAAAATGTATAGAAAAAATTAGCCGGGCGCAGTGGCTCACGCCTGTCATCCCGGCACCCTGGGAGGCCGAGGCGGGCGGATCGCTCAAGGTCAGGAGTTTGAGACCAGCCTGGGCAACATAGCGAGACCCCGTCTCTACTACAAATAGGAAGAAATTAATTGGCCAACTATAAATATATAGAAAAAATTAGCCGGGCACGGTGGCTCACGCCTGTAATCTCATGACTCTGGGAGGCCGAGGCGGGAGGATCACTCGAGGTCAGGAGTTCGAGACCAGCCTGAGCAAGAGCGAGACCCCGTCTCTACTAAAAAAAAATAGAAAGAAATCAGCTGGACAACTAAAAATATATATATAGAAAAAAATCAGCCGGGCGTGGTGGCGCATGCCTGCAGTCCCAGCTACTCGGGAGGGAGGCTGAGGCGGAGGATCGCTCGAGGTCGGGAGTTTGAGACCAGCGAGACCCCGTCTCTACTAAAAAAATAGAAATTAGCTGGACAATTAAAAATATATAGAAAAAATTAGCCGTGCGTAGTGGCGCATGCCTGTAGTCCCAGCTACTGGGGAGGCTGAGGCCGGAGGATCACTTGAGGTCAGGAGTTTGAGACCATCCTGAGCCCGCGTGCAACCCAACAGCAGAGCCAACGGTGGCATTTGGGGACGCAGCAGCAGCAGCAGCAGCAGCAGCGGGGGACACCCCTCCCGTCCCGGCCTTACCTCACGACGTCCACAGACGCGGCCCCAGACTTGAAGAAGTCAGTCGAGTCCTCGACCCGCTGGACGTTGGGCAGGATGCGCTGCCAGGCGCTCTGCGGATGCAAAGCCCGGCGGGTGAGAGGCCGGCTCCCGGCACCTGGGGCGAGGCTGGGCTGCTCCGTCCTGCGAGCTGCGGCCCCTTTCCCAGGCTCCCGGAGCAACGGCCTCCCCCGGAGGCAGCTCTGGCCGCCGTCCTCAACCTCGACCCCCTCTGGGGTCCCCCACGGCAGTTCGGCCCGGGGAGGACGGTCGGTCGTGCCGGGACTCAGGGTTGGCACTAGGTTTCGGCGTCCCCAGAATGACACAGACCCAGGGGTGCTGCTGCCACAGCTCAGGGGTGGGTCTCGTGGAGGACACAGGGCCTCCCCGCCACCCCGACCTCTCCCCGATGGACTCAGGAGACCTGGCTCTTCGTGGGACAGCAGCGGAACGAGGGTATCTGCGTGGCAGCCAGACGGCTTCAGGTGCGGCGGGATCCAGCAGGTGCCGCCGGCCGCACCCACCCGCCTGGCCTCAGCTCGGGACAGCAGCAGGAGGAGAGTGGCTCGCTGACCTCAGCCAGGGTCGCGGCAGGGGCTTGACTGGCCACCGGCCGGGCCCTCAGCTCCAGCACCGGAGAGCCAGGCAGCCTCCGCAGACCGGCCTCTACTTGTCCTGACCGTCCGCCCTCCTGGCTGAACGTCCTGGAAGCCCAGCCCGGCTCTGAGCGGGAGTCTTGACGGGGACAGCCCTATCGATGGCCCGTCCCTGCCGGCGGCAGCTCCCTCGGGCCTCGGCTGGGACCCCGGGAGGACAGAGCCTGCTTCCCAGAGCCGTCAGAATGAACACACACCTTTAGCTGCTCCTGAAGAGTCTGCCTGTGCACACGTTCTAGAACAGTCCACCTTTTTCTGAGACGGAGTCTCACTCTGTCACCCGGGCTAGAGTGCTGTGGCGTCAGCCTCACTCACAGCAACCTCCAACTCCTGGGCTCACACGATCCTCCCGCCTCAGCCTCCCGAGTAGCTGGGACTACAGGCACGCGCCACTGTGCCCGGCTAATTTTTTCTATATATATTTTTAGTTGGGCAATTGATTTTTGTCTATTTTTAGTGGAGACGGCGTCTCGCTCTTGCTCAGGCTGGTCTCAAACTCCTGACCTCGAGCGATCCTCCTGCCTCGGCCTCAATCCCAGAGTGCTGGGACTACAGGCATGCGCCACCACGCCCAGCTAATTTGTCTATATATATGTTCAGTTGTCCGGCTAATTTCTTTCTATTTAGAGACGGGGTCTCGCTCTTGCTCAGGCTGGTCTCGAACTCCTGACCTGGAGCGATCTTCCCGCCTCGGCCTCCCAGAGTGCTAGGATGACAGGTGTGAGCCACCGCGCCCGGCCGTTGGTTGAGTGATTTTAAAGAAGCTTCTTCTGGCTCAGTCCTGGGTCTACAGACAGGTACCAACACCCCATCCCCAGGGCCATTCCCCGTAAGCTCCAGAAGGGCTTCTGTCCGGCTGGCCTTGGGACCACAGGCCAGGAACAAAGTCCGGAAAGTGACCAATGACCGAACTTCAGGAGGAGGACACTGAGTCTCAGAGCACCCTTGACGTCACCTGGGCTGGAGCCCAGGTCTGTCTGACGGGCAGCTTGTGCTGGCCACAGCCTGGGACGCTCCCTCTCAGGAGGCAGCCTTTCTGGAAGGTTCTAGCGCATACACATCCTCATCACAGGGCCATGGGCTTGGCACCTGAGTCTTTCAAATATTCCAGAGGCTTCTGTTTCATTTGTTTACTGTTGACAACGAGTTTCTAGAAGAATCAGACCCCAGCTGGGCAAACCCAACGGCCCCCATTCACAGAGGAAGGCGGGAACAAGAGGCTCCAGGACAGGATAGAAGCAACACTGCACCTGGGGCCAGTATAGACACCCGCAGAGGGTGGGCACAGCCCAGCTCTCGGAAGTAGGATTGGCAGGACACTTGTGCAGTGCACGACCTGCCCAACTGCACAGCAGCCCCGAAGGTGCCTCTTACCCGCACGGCCTCTGCGGTGACCAGCTCCTCCTCTGTCAGCTCAAGGGCACTGTTGTCTGCTGCCTTGAAGAAGTTGGAGGCCAGGATCATCTTGCCGTCCTCCAGCTGGATGTTCTTCACCAGCAGCTGCAAAAGGAAGCATTTCACACGGTTAGGGTTTAGGGGTTAGGGTTAGGGTTAAGGTTTAGGGTTAGGGGTTAGGGGTTAGGGTTTAGGGGTTAGGGTAGAGGTTAGGGTTTAGGGTTAGGGTTAAGGTTTAGGGTTAGGGGTTAGGGTTAGAGTTAGGGGTTAGGGTTAGGATTTAGGGGTTAGGGTTAGGTTTAGAGTTAGGGTTTAGGGTTAGGGTTAGGATTTAGGGGTTAGGGTTAGAATTTAGGGTTTAGGGTTAGGGTTAGGGGTTAGGGCTTGGGGTTAGGGGTTAGGGTTTAGGTTTAGGGTTCCCGTGGTCGGACCTGGGGCAGGGATGAGATTGGTTCCACACGGGGTGGGCACCCCACCCTCCATCTGCAGCCCTCACAGCAAGACTGGGGAACAGGAGGACCCAGATTCACGACGAGGAGGGAGTTCAGAGGGGCCGCTATTCTAGGGACATAGAAACCATGGATTTCCCATCGGCTGCCACACTCTGACTTCCCTTGTACATGCAGTGGCTTTATTATTTCTGTGAAAAGGATGTCCACTCATCAGAAAAACATGACTCCAGCAGGACATTGTAAGCCAGTCAAGAAAACAACTAGAGCCCGGGCGCGGCGGCTCATGCCTGTGATCCCAGCACTCTGGGAGGCCAAGGCGGGAGGATCGCTCAAGGTCAGGAGTTCGAGACCAGCCTGAGCAAGAGCGAGACCCCGTCTCTCCTATAAATAGAAAGAAATTAATTGCCAATTAAAAATAGAAAAACTTAGCCTGGCTTGGTGGTGCGTGCCTGTAGTCCCAGCTACTCGGGAGTCTGAGGCAGAAGGATCGCTCGAGGTCAGGAGTTGGAGACCAGCCTGAGCAAGAGTGAGACCCCGTCTCTACTATAAATAGAAAGAAATGAGCTGGACAACTAAAAAAATATATAGAGAAAATTAGCCCAGCGCAGTGGCTCACGCCTATAGTCCCAGCTACTTGGGAGGAGGCTGAGGCAGGAGGATCACTTGAGCCCAAGAGTCTGAGGTTGCCGTGAGCGAGGCTGACACCACGACACTCTAGCCTGGGCGACAGAGCGAGACTCTGTCTCAAAAAATAAAATAAAATAAAATAAAATAAAATAAAATAAAATAAAGAGAGGGAAACCAAGGCACAGAGGTAATGACCTCACCCTGCAGTGCTTAGACACTCAGACACAATAAATGAGGCTCCCTGAGAGGGCTTCTCCCTGCTTCTGGGTGTCCCGCTCGCTGAGGGGTGCCTCGTTATGAGACAGGACTACCAGCCTCCCCAGAACTTAGGGCCGGCCCAGCGGTTGGGACCGATGTCGGGTTTTCCCTCCTGTACCTCATTTCTTCCAGCCTCCATTTCTTCCTGTGGGGCCTGAGCCCGAGGACTGGGGTGTGGGTGGCCTTGGACCCCGGGAACAGGCAGACGGCCCCAGCATCATGCTCACCATTCTGTCATCATTCCCGAAGAGGACGAGTCCCGCTTTGGTGACCACGCCCGGCCGGTGGGCTCCCGGGATGGGCAAAGGCTCCCCCTCCGGCACCACACCCGAGGTGTTCAGGGTCGAGTTGAAAAACGTCAGCTTCTGCAGAGGGGAGGAAGAGGAGAAGAGGAGGCCCGGTGGCCGGAGGCCCAGGAGGGCTGAGCGAGGCCAGGCCACAGGCACGGTGGCAGGGGGCACCTCGAGCCCCGTGTGGCCCTGAGAGCCTTCACTGTAGCCCGTGGCCTCAGGCCTCAGGGGCTCAGAGTGGGGAAAACATGCTCAAGGAGTCACAGTGTGGCCAGGCGCCGTGGCTCACGCCTGTGATCCCAGCACTCTGGGAGGCTGAGGCGGGAGGATCGCTTGAGGTCAGGAGTTCGAAACCAGCCTGAGCAAGAGCGAGACCCTGTCTCTACTAAAAAAAATAGAAAGAAATTATTAGCTGGACAATTAAAAATATATAGAAAAAATTAGCCGGGCTTGGTGGCGCATGCCTGTAGTCCCAGCTACTCGGGAGGAGGCTGAGGCAGGAGGATCGCTTGAGCCCAGTAGTCTGAGGTTGCTGTGAGCGAGGCTGACGCCACGGCACTCTAGCCCGGGCGACAGAGGGAGACTCTATCTCAAAAAAAATATATGTATATCACATGACCCATAACCCAGCTGTCCCCCAGAGCTGCCACAAGGACAGCCACCCTTTGGCCACTGGACGGTGGGCCTGGGGTAGAGGCCGGGGCGTTCAGGGGGCAGTTTGGTGGGTGGGGGTAAAGGTCAGGGCAGCAGCTGTTTCCTGACACCTGTCACAAGCACATGTGGCAGTTTTGCAGCCGGCAGGCACCGCGACACACACCTGTCCACAGGCCTCCGTCCAGGCTCCGGGCACCTTGTCGTTTCCACGGATCCAGTTGTGGATGGCCTCCGCGGGCTGGTCCCAGTTCACCTGCGGGCAGCAGGTCGTATGCACTCAGGAGGTCTCTCCCCGCACCCCTGGGGCACCCTGAGGCTCCTTCCGCCCAGCAATGGTGCACCCAGCCCTGCCGAGGGAGTCAGGGACTCCCGTAGCCTCTGGGGCACTGGTCTGAGTCCCTGACTCGGGGTACGCTGTGTCGTAGGTGCTCTCTGGCCCTGCGAAGATCCATCCCCTGGGGCGCAATGCACAGATTCTTCTCACCTACAGGGTCCCTGGAGGTTCCCACAGAGCACCTGTCACCCGAGCAGAGAAAGCTCCCGCCACTATTGTTCAGAGGAAGGTCCTGCCTGCCCACCTGGTCTCAGAGAATTCTGACGCTACGTCTTACTGTGATCCCTACTGCCTCCGACTCCTCCCCCATCTCGGGGAGGCTATGCCTGCCCATCCCTCCTAAAGAGGAACAGGAAGAGGCCAGGCGCGGTGGCTCACACCGGTCATCCCGGTACTCTGGGAGGCCGAGGCTGGAGGATCGCTCAAGGTCAGGAGTTCGAGACCAGCCTGAGCAAGAGCAAGACCCCGTCTCTACTAAAAATAGAAAGAAATTAATTGGCCAACTAAAAAATATATATAGAGAAAAAATTAGCCGGGCGCAGTGGGTCACGCCTGTCATCCCGGCACTCTGGGAGGCCAAGGCGGGAGGATCGCTGGAGGTCAGGAGTTCGAGACCAGCCTGAGCAAGAGCGAGACCCCGTCTCTACTAAAAATAGAAAGAAATTAATTAGCCAACTGAAAAAATATATATAGAAAAAATTAGCTGGGCACAGTGGCTGACACCTGTCATCCCGGCACTCTGGGAGGCTGAGGTGGGAGGATCACTCGAGGTCAGGAGTTCGAAACCAGCCTCAGCAAGAGCGAGACCCCGTCTCTACTAAAAACAGAAAGAAATTACTTGGACAACTAAAAATATATATACAAAAAAAAATTTAGCTGGGCACGGTGGCGCATGCCTGTAGTCCCAGCTACCTGGGAGGCTGAGGCAGGAGGATCGCTTGAGCCCAGTAGTCTGAGGTTGCTGTGAGCGAGGCTGACGCCACGACACTCTATCCCGGGCGACAGAGGGAGACTCTGTCCCACACAAAATAAAAGGAACAGGAAGGGAACCTGGAGGAGCCCCTGCTTCCTGCCCTTCCAGCTGCCTGCATGGCTGCAAACAGTGACAACCTTCCCGTCTCTGGCTGAACCCCGGCTTCCCCAGCCCATTTTCAGGCAGGACTCACCATGGCCGTCTCCTTCTTCTGGATCCCCTCGTAGGTGGCTCCTTCCTCGGGCTGCGGGATTCTCGGGGCTTTGCCCTCCGCGATCAGCCTCACAGCCTGCACCTGGGGAGACGCAGAGACTCAGCGTTCGAGGGAGTAGGACCCTCCGTTTCTCCCAGGTCCCCGGGTGGGTCCACAGTAAGCCTGGACCCTGCCCCAGACTGAGCCCAGACTTGCCTGGCATAGAATAGAGACCCGAGAAACATCTGCTGCTGTGAACAGAGTCAGCGTGAATCTAACCCCAGGCTACAGAAAACCCTCCTCTCTGCCACACCAGGTTCGGGTCACATAGAAAATTTTCCATCTTTTAAAGTCTTAGAGGATTATACAAACTATAAAGCCCTGTACGGGGATAACACACACAGCAATGTTCATGTTGCTGTCTAAAAAAACTTCCTCTGAGGCCGTGTGGCTCACGCCTGTCATCCCGGCACCCTGGGAGGCCAAGGTGGGAGGATCGTTTGAGGTCAGGAGGTCGAGACCAGCCTGAGCAAGAGCAAGACCCCGTCTCTACTAAAAAAAATTGAAAGAAATTAGCTGGACAACTAAAAATATATAGAGAAAAAATTAGCTGGGCGTGGTGGCACGTGCCTGTAGTCCCAGCTACTCGGGAGGCTGAGGCGGGAGGATCGCTCGAGGTCAGGAGTTTGAGACCAGCTTGGGCAACATAGCAAGACCCCGTCTCTACTGAAAATAGAAAGACATTAGCTGGACAACTAAAAACATATATAGAAAAAGCTAGCCGGGAGTGGTGGCACGTGCCTGTAGTCCCAGCTACTTGGGAGGCTGAGGCAGGAGGATCGCTTGAGCCCAGGAGTCAGAGGTTGCTGTGACTGAGGCTGACGCCACGGCACTCTAGCCCAGGCAACAGAGCAAGATGCTGTCTCAAAAAAAAAAAAAAAAAAAATATCACCCTCCCGAGTAGCTGGGACTACAGGCATGTGCTACCGCACCCAGCTAATTTTTTCTGTATATTTTCAGTTGTCAGCTAATATATTTCTACATTTTAGTAGAGACGGGGTCTCGCTCTTGCTCAGGCTGGTCTTGAACTCCTGACCTCGAGCGATCCTCCAGCCTCGGCCTCCCAGAGTGCCGGATGACAGGCGTGAGCCTCCGCGCCCGGCCTCCCCTAACACTATTTGTCGTGATTCTGTCTCTTGGAAGCCCCGAAGTGAGAGGTCACTCCCTCCAGAATCCTGGAATTTGGGGGACAGATTCCTGGCCGGCCAGGGACAAGCACTGTCTTCTAGGGAGGGCATCCCAGAAGGGAGGAGCCCCGTGGGCAGGAGTGTGTCGGGGAGAGGGCAGGGCAGGGCTGGCCCCCCGGCTCTTACCATCCCTTTGACGCCTTCGGGGAAGAGGAAGCGGTTGTACAAGGTGCTCACGGTGTCGTCCAGGAGGACCTCACACTCCTTCTGCAGGAGAAGGTCCCCGGTGTCCAGACCGTCGTCCGCCCAGAAGACGGTAAACCCCGCTTTCTTATCTCCGTGAATGAGGGTCCTAGAGGCAGAAGAGTCAAACCTCGAATCTGGGGGACACCCTGGGGCAGCCCTGTGGCCCCTCCACGTCACCCCCGATTCCCAGGGAGGACGGATGCCTGCTCCTGCGGCAGGAAGGGAAAGGAGAGGGAAAGAACATTTATCAACACCAGGCACTGTGCTGAAAGCCCTGGATGCCTTGTGTAAACTTCATCCTCACGTCTTGGAAAGCAGGGACCGCGTGCTCATTTCCTTTTGAGACAGAGTCTCGCTCTGTCGCCCGGGCTAGAGTGAGTGCTGTGGCGTCAGCCTCGCTCACAGCAACCTCAGACTCCTGGGCTCAGGCGATCCTCCTGCCTCAGCCTCCCGAGTAGCTGGAACTACAGGCATGCGACACCACGCCCGGCTCACTTTTTCTATGTATTTTTAATTGTTCAGCTAATTTCTTTCTATTTTTAGCAGAGACGGGGTCTCGCTCTTGCTCAGGCTGGTCTTGAACTCCAGACCTCGAGCGATCCTCCCGCCTCGGCCTCCTCCCAGAGTGCCGGGATGACAGGCAGGGGAGCCTCTGCGCCCGGCCGCATGCTCATTTCTTCCCCAGGCAGATGGCCTGGGTCAGTGCCCCCTCCCCATGCAAACCGGGGTCCTCTGTGTCCGCGGCAGGAGGGGACCCTGGTGATGCAGGGAGCTCAGCCAGGCGTGCTCCCAGGGCTCCAGAGCCTTGTCGATGATCTGTCACCGCGTTTTTTTTTCAACAATACGGGACAGGCTCCGGCACGGTACTCACTCTGAGACCCCGGGGAAGCGTTAGAGACTAAGGGAAGGGGACAATGGTGCCCCGTCTCACCAGTTGATGGCAGAGGCTCCGCGGTGCCTGGGCAGCAGGGATGGGTGGTAGATGATGGAGCCGTGGGCCGGGGCGCTGATGACCTCCATGGGGATGAACTGGCTGCAGAAAGGCAGGACGTTCAGCTCGGCCCCTAGCGCCTGGTACTCGGCCAGCACGTCCGGCAGGACCTGTCCTTTCGCCCGCCACCGGGGGAACTTGAACACCGGCACACCGTCCTTTTCGGCCTCCAGGCCTGTGGGGACGGGGGCAGGGGGCCGTGTGTGAGAAACCGGCCACTCTCTGCACCCTCCCTCACACCCCCACCTCTGCCTTCCCAGCAAAGCGGCTCCTCCTGCCCACCGCCCCAAGCCCCCGCCGGGCCCCACTTGGGGACGCTCCAGCTGAGGACCGCTCAGCCTCGACTCTGACTTCTGATCCTCAAGATCTCTGAGCACCCCCTCTTCCTTTTTTTTTTTTCTTTTGAGACAGAGTCTCGCTCTGTCGCCCGGGCTAGAGTGAGTGCCGTGGCGTCAGCCTCGCTCACAGCAACCTCCAACTCCTGGGCTCAAGTGATCCTCCCGCCTCGGCCTCCCTCGTAGCTGGGACTACAGGCATGCGCCACCACGCCTGGCTAATTTTTCTATATATATTTTTAGTTGGTTAATTAATTTCTATTTTTTTAGTAGAGACAGGGACTCACTTTTGCTCAGGCTAGTCTTGAACTCCTGAGCTCAAGCGATCCTCCCGCCTTGGCCTCTCGAGTAGCTGGAACTACAGGCACGTGCCACCATGCCTGGATATTTTTTTTCTATTTTTAGTTGTTTGGCTAATTTCTTTCTATTTATAGTAGAGACGGGGTCTCGCTCTTGCTCAGGCTGGTCTCCAACTCCTGAGCTCAAACGATCCTCCTGCCTCAGCCTCCCAAGTAGCTGGGACTACAGGCATGCGCCACCAGGCCCAGCTAATTTTTTTCTATATATATTTTTAGTTGTCCAGCTAATTTCTTTCTATTTTTTTAGTAGAGACGGGGTCTCACTCTTGCTCAGGCTGGTCTCGGACTCCTGACCTTGAACGATCCTCCTGCCTCGGCCTCCCAGAGTGCTGGATGACAGGCGTGAGCCTCTGCGCCCGGCCGTCCCCTCTTCCTGACCCCTGCGTGCAGAGGCCTGGCCACGCCCATCGCTAGCCCCTCCACTGTGCTGGGACAGGGGGCTGGTCCCTGCACTCACATTTCTGCCTTTCTGCAGGTAGGAGGATGAGAAGGGTTTGCTATCCTGGGAGCACCTGCAACCTGGCTTCAACACACACACACACCCGGTGTTGGCACTCGAGGCCCAGGCCCAGCCCGCAGGCCCCTCCTCCTGCCCAGTCACCCTCCTCACAGGTCTGAATGGCAGCCCTCCCGGCTCCCAAGTCCTCCTAGACTCAGCCTCTATCTCTGTGTCTCCCACCCTCGAGGGGGCAGCTGCCTCCTGCCATGGCCGCCTCCCCCTGACACCTCTGAGCTCCCTCTGCCTTCTCCTCCTCTACACCTAGCAAACACCTCCTGCATTCCATCCTCTGTTCATCACCGGTGTGCAGTTCGGCCCCGGACTGCCCTGACCCTCTCTGCCACTATGGTCTCAGGTGGTTCTGAGTGAGGGGGACGTGTGATGTCACCAGAGCCCACTGTACATGCAAAAGCTGCTCCACGGTGACCCGTGAAACACCGCTGCCCCACGCCTGAGCTCAGAGTGAGGTATCAGCCCCGGCCGGGTCACCCGTGGGCGGGTGCAAGGGTCGGGGTCTGTCACACATCGCACCGTGGGCAGGTCCAAGCCGAGGGCCCCCTGCATCGTGCCATGCTCAGGTCCCCAGCTCAAACGGGAGTGGCTGAGACCCGTGATTCTCACAGTGTGCTCCTCCTAGAACCAGGGACACCCAGGAACTCGTCACAAATGAGAATTCTCAGGCCGAGTGCGGTGGCTCACGGCTGTCATCCCAGCACTCTGGGAGGCCGAGGCAGGAGGATCGCTCGAGGTCAGGAGTCTGAGACCAGCCTGAGCAAGAGCGAGACCCCCATCTCTACTAAAAAAAATAGAAAGAAATTAGCTGGACAACTAAAAAACAATATAGAAAAAATTAGCCAGGCATGGTGGCGCATGCCTATAGTCCCAGCTACTCGGGAGGGAGGCTGAGGCAGGAGGATCGCTCGAACCCAGGAGTCTGAGGTTGCTGTGAGTAAGCTGACGCCACGGCACTCTAGCCTGGGTGACAGAACAAGACTCTGTCTCAAAAAAGACAGAGATGGGGACCCCCAGGGCAGGCCCACCTTTGACAATGGTGATCCCCACAGACCCCGCCCCGGGCTCCTTCCCAAGCATGGGTGCTGGGGTCACAGAAGCTCAGAGTGGCACCAGGGACCAGGCAGGGGCTTCTCCAGAACATAAATCCCTCCCCGAGATCGGACAGAGGAGAGGTTTCCATTTGGCTCCGGAAAAGTCCAGCAGCCAGGGAAGGATTCGGGGTGGACCCCTACGGCTGCCTCCCTGCGGGGACCCCCAGTCCCCTCGCCTGCACCCACCCCGACAGCCACCCTGGTGTGCTCCTGGGCGGGTCACTCACCCAGGGGGTCGGCCTTGCCATCCTTGTCAGGCACCGTGAAGACACCCACTATCTCGTGGCCCTCCTTCCTCAGTTGGCCGTAAACTTCCTGGCCGAACAGGCTCTGCCCAATCACGGCAATCTTCATGGTCGCGGCGGCTGTCACAAGGCCTGGGTGACAAACACAGCGGCCGTTAGATGGGGCTCGCCAGCCTCGGGTTGGAGCAGAGGCAGCTCGTGGCCCCCGGGCTCCTGCTCTATCTGGGGCAGCCCTGTGGGCAGGAGCCCACTGCAGGGAGACGCTGCCACGGCAGGAAGGACCCAGGGAAACATGCGGGTGACCCGCAGGGTCCCTAAGGGTGGAATCCCGGGTGTCACGGCAGGTGAGTCAGATGGGGATTGTAGAGTGAAGGGGATTTCTTCTAGAAACCCTCCTGCAACCACTGCAGCCCACCAGGGACAATTGGGCTGCTTCTTTTTTGAGACAGTGTCTCGCTCTGTCGCCCGGGCTAGAGTGCCGTGGCATCAGCCTCGCCCATAGCAACCTCAGACTCCTGGGCTCAAGCGATCTTCCTGCCTCAGCCTCCCGAGTAGCTGGGACTACAGGCGTGTGCCACCATGCCCGTCTAATTTTTTTTTTCATATATATATTTTTCTAGTTGTCCAGCTAATTTCTTTCTATTTTTAGTAGAGACGGGGTCTCACTCTTGCTCAGGCTGGTCTCGAACTCCTGACCTCAAGCGATGCTCCCGCCTCAGCCTCCCGAGTAGCTGGGACTACAGGCATGTGCCACCATGCCCGGCTCATTTTTTCTATATATATTTTTAGTTGACCAATTAATTTCTTTCTATTTTTTAGTAGAGACGGGGTCTCGCTCTTGCTCAGGCTGGAAAAACGAACACTTTAAAATCACATATAAGGGCCGGGCGTGGTCGCTCACGCCTGTGATCCTAGCACTCTGGGAGGCTGAGGCGGGAGGATCGCTCGAGGTCAGGAGTTCCAGACCTGCCTGGGCAACATGGCGAGACCCCATCTCTAATAAAAATAGAAACAAATTAATTGGCCAACTAAAAATATATACAGAAAAAATTAGCCGGGCGTGGTGGCGCATGCCTGTAGTCCCAGCTACTCGGGAGGCTGAGGCAGAAGGATTGCTTGAGCCCAGGAGTTTGAGGTTGCTGTGAGCTAGGCTGATGCCACGGCACTCACTCTAGCCCGGGCAGCAGAGTGAGACTCTGTCTC